>WOVY01010421.1:0-10000 GCA_013436015.1 Rhipicephalus annulatus | reverse complement strand
TGGCGTTCGTGCATATGCTCTTGTAGATACTGGAGCCGCCGTATCCGTGATGGACGAAAAACTTAGCCGATTACTGCGCAAAGTGACCACGCCACTTTGTGGGCTCTCCCTCCGTACAGCCAGCGCCCAAAGTATTCACCCTACGGCGATGTGCACAGCCCGCCTTATGATTCAGGACGTGATGTAAGCGGTCGAATTCATCATAATTTCTTCATGCTCTCACGACGTCATCCTAGGATGGGATTTTCTCTCCCGCCACGACGCCGTCATTCATTGCGCACCAGCAGAAATAGAACTCACGCCATTCTCTTCTTTGACGCCGGCCGACAGTCCATCCGCTGTAAGCAAGTTACTCCTCAGAGACGACACTCAAGTGCCTGCAAACTCGTCCGTTGCGGTGTCGCTCTACTGCGCCAGCCTTTTTGACACCGCTGCACCCCTCTCGCCATCTCATCGTGTCTTCATAAAAAAAGCTTGCTGGTTCCTTTCGCGACCGTGCAACTCACTCACGGCAGCACCACTATTTTTTTGTGAACTCATCTCCATACGGCGTTACGTTGATGCGAGGGGAATGTCTCGGCAGCGTGGAACCCATCGAAGACGCGCAAGTTATGGATCAACCCGATGACACGCACTGCTCAAGTTCCTTTACGCTTGGTGCTGTTTCGACATCTGCTTCATCATATGATGATATATTCGGTCCCTGCATACCCGACGACCTTACGCAGGGCCAGCGTTCCCAGCTTTTGGGCCTGCTGGAAGAATTCCGCTCTTCTTTCGATGTCGCTCAACCTTCTCTCGGCCGCACATCCACCGTTACGCATCGCATCGACACAGGCGCACAGCCACCGCTGCGGCAACGTCCATATCGCGTATCTCCCACAGAACGCCGTGTAATCAACGAGCAAGTCGACGACATGCTTCGCCGCGATGTTATTCGCCCCTCTAGCAGCCCCTGGACATCTCTTGTCGTTCTCGTCACGAAGAAGGACGGTTCTGTGCGGTTCTGTGTGGACTACCGACGCCTCAACAAGATCACTCGTAAGGACGTGTATCCACTACCGCGGGTAGATGACGCGATTGACAGCCTGCAAGGAGCAGAATTCTTTTCAGCCCTCGATTTGCACTCAGGGTACTGGCAAGTACCTAGGGCTGACGACCCTCGACCGAAGACCGTTTTTGTCACTCCCGACGGCTTGTACGAGTTCAACGTTATGCCATTTGGGCTGTGCAATGCGCCCGCCACCTTTGAGCGCATGATGGATACAGTTCTGCGTGACCTAAAATGGCACACGTGCCTGTGCTACCTCGATGACGTCGTCGTTTTCGCTCCTAACTTCTCGACGCATCTTCAACGCCTTCGGCATGTTTTAACGTGTCTGAGCAACGCCAGTCTGCAACTGAACCTAAAGAAGTGCCAATTTGCAGCTCGGCAGCTGACAATACTCGGCTACGTCGTGTCCAAGGACGGAATTCTCCCTGATCCAGCCAAGCTTCGGGCCGTGACTGAGTTCCCCAAGCCGACATCCGTCAAGGAGCTGCGCAGTTTCGTAGGACTGTGTTCCTACTTTCGGCGCTTCATTCGAAACTTCGCGACTATCATATCGCCGCTGACGAAGCTTTTTGGAAGTAACGGGCCTCTCCATTCGTGGTCATCACAGTGCGACGACGCTTTCAGAACACTTCGTCGTTTGTTGACGTCGCCCCCCATACTCCGCCACTACGACCCTACGGCCCCTACAGAGGTACACACGGATGCCAGTGGTGTCGGCCTCGGCGCTGTCCTTGCGCAGCGCAAACCAGGGTTCCCGGAATATGTTGTGGCGTACGCGAGCCGTACGCTTACTAAAGCCGAGACTAATTACACAGTCACCGAGAAGGAATGTTTGGCAATCGTCTGGGCCCTTGCAAAGTTCTGACCTTATTTGTATGGTCGTCCATTTGATATCATCACCGACCACCACGCACTATGCTAGTTGTCGTCATTGAAAGATCCCTCAGGCCGTCTCGCCCGGTGGGCACTTCGCCTGCAAGACTATGACATCCGCGTGCTATACCGCAATGGGAGGCAACATGCTGACGCCGACGCCCTGTCGCGCTCTCCCTTGCCTGACGACAATGCCAACAACTCAGTGTATCACCTTGCCATTTCTTCGATTAGCATTCATGCCATTGCTACTGAACAGCGCAAGGATCAATGGATTGCCTCACTGATAGACTTGCTGACTGATCCATCCACTCCATCCACTCGCGCGTTGCGTCGTCAAGCCCACCATTTCGCCGTTCGCGACGACCTCCTCCACCGACGCAATTACAACGGTGACGGCCGCTAGTGGCTACTAGTCATACCTCGCAGTCTGCGCTCTGACATATGCGAATTCTTTCATTCTGATCCGCAATGTGCGCACTCCGGGGTATCGAAGACTTACCACCGCATTCGCCAACGGTACTTTTGGCGCGGCATGTACCGCTACGTGCAGAAATTCGTTCGCTTCTGCATAGAATGTCAGCGCCGCAAAACTTCAACGCAACTGTCACCGGTAGGTCTGCAACCTCTACCTTGTCCTGCCAGGCCGTTTGGGCGCGTTGGCATCGATTTGTATGGGCCACTTCCACTAACGTCAGCTGGTAACCGCTGGGCCATTGTTGCTGTGGACGACCTCACGCGATACGCCGAAACTGCCGCTCTCCCCGCGGCTACAGCGAGCGATGTTGCCTCCTTTCTGCTCTAACGATTCATGCTGCGACACGGTCCGCCTCAGGAACTGCTCAGTGATCGAGGCCGCGTCTTCCTGTCTGAAGTCATCGAAGCCATTCTCAAAGAGTGCAACGTTGTTCACCGCAAAACTGCTGCTTACCACCCGCAGACGAATGGCCTCACGGAACGCTTCAACCGTACGCTCGGCGACATGCTTTCCAAGTACGTCGCCGCCGATCACACAAATTGGGATGACATTCTACCCTTCGTCACCTACGCATATAACACCACCCCTCAAAGCACTACTGGTTTTTCACCTTTCTTTTTATTAAATGGAAGGCACCCGTCGCACACCATCGACACTATACTTCCGTACAAGCCAGATCCGTCCGAGTGGGCGCCTATTTCTGCTACAGCCAAGCTTGCTGAAGTGTGTCGAGAGCTTGCAAGGACCTTTACAGCGCATGATCAAGAGCGGCAAAAGGTCATTCGCGCTGACGCCAGCACTACTGCGCCCACGTTCCTCCCTGGAGCGCTCGTCTGGCTCTCGATCCCTACTACTGCAACTGGCCTATCTTCAAAACTATTGCCCAAATACGATGGCCCCTACCATGTCGTCAAATGCACTTCCCAGTCAACTACTTGATTGAACCCATCGAACCATCTTCGGACATGCGTCGTCGAGGACGCGACATTGTTAACGTGGAGCGCCTGAAGGCCTACCATGACCCGCTCATTGTAACCACCTGTTAGATCGCCAGGCGGCTCCCTTTTCGTACCCGGGGTAGTTGTGGTAAAGCCTTTGAACAGTGGGTCGTCCTCTTCAGCGCCTTCTAGTGGGTCGCCCTTTTCATAAGAAGAAGAGCAGCTCGCGCAGAGAGCCGATTTCCGCATTGACTGTCGCTGTCGTTAATCATCGCTGAGTGTCCACCAATAAACCGCTTAACAATATAGATATACAAATAGATAAATAAATAAATATATATATATATATATATATATATATATATATATATTAAAGAAAGAAGTGTATACGTAAGGGCTCGCTCGTTTTTCCGTGTTTTTACACAATATTAATGAGATCTAACAGACACTAATGCCAAGCAAAGTATTGGGGAAGATATTAGTCCAAATTATAATGTAAATATGAAGCAAAGTGGCTGAAAAGATAACTTGCCGTGGGATATATATATGTATATATATACATATATACAGAAATTGGCTTGAGCGGACAAACGTACGAACACTTTTTTTATTCCTACGTTTCGGCCGGGGTCCGGCCTTCCCCGACGAAGGCCGGACCCCGGCAAAAACGTAAGAATAATAAAAGTGTTTGTACGTTTGTCCGCTCAAGCCAATTTCCATTTCTCACTGAATCCACAAAAACACTCGGTTGATATATATATATATACCCTAAGGGTTTGCGCACAAACTTGACGGTTGTTCGCAAACTCTGGCGAAGACCAGTCCACCGGACGAAACCGTTGCTAATAAATTAAGACAACCTAAAGGTTGTGTTTTTTCTCTTCCCAAGTACGTGTGGCCCATAAAAAGACTTTTTCAGTATATATATATATATATATATATATATATATATATATATATATATATATATATATATATATTGTCACCAATCTTGTCTCACTCAAGGAAACCTTCCGCAGAACTGCTCGTCAAGCTAGGACAAAGAAAAACGGCTCCAACCCAACCTCTTCGTCCTCTTCCACACGAAAACCACGCGAATTCATGCGGCATTAAAAAGCGGCTCAATCCCAACCTCTTCGTCCTCTTCCACACGAAAACCACGCGAATTCATGCGGCATTAGTCCCCCCTTTTAAAAAGCATCGACTCGATGCTTCTAAATAAAAGAAGAAGAGAAAAAAAAAAAAACCCATAATTAGAACACGCGTTGACGCAGAGAATCACAAAGTGAGTGCCAGGGAAAACAAAGAGGGCGCACAAGCACTTGGACCATGCGCGAACACAACAGCACCAGTGGAAGAGTCAAGAAGAAAAAAAAAAAAAAAACACCACATGAGATCACTGTCACGTTTGCGAAGTAACTCGCAAGCATAGAGACTATTGTGTGTAGTACGGCTTGAGTCGTACGACATGCACAGTTTCGGGCCGATGTTGTCGACGTGACGACACTGTGCCGTCCGGAAGTACTTCGTATGTAAGATCACTCACACGTCGGATAACCTTGTATGGTCCGAAATAACGGCTCAGAAGCTTTTCAGACAAGCCTGGTCGTCGGACAGGAGTCCACACCCACACTCGTTCACCCGGGTGGTATGCGACGTTTCGACGGCGAAGGTTGTAACGTCGTGCATCTGCGTCTTGTTGGTGACCGATGTTCACGCGAGCCAGTTGACGAGCCTCTTCGGCGTACTGCGTGTATTGCTCGGCTTCTGGAGAAAGAGCATCGCTATTATCGTACGGCAGCATAGCGTCAAGCATCGTTTGTACGTTGCGTCCATAAACAAGGTGGAAAGGTGAAAATCGGGTTGTTTTCCTGCATTGCCGTATTGTATGCGAACGTGACGTATGGGAGGATATCGTCCCAGGTTTTGTGCTGCACGTCCACGTACATTGACAGCATGTCCGCTATGGTCTTGTTGAGCCTTTCCGTCAGTCCATTACTTTGTGGGTGGTAAGCCGTTGTTTTTCGGTGACTCGTGCAGCTCAGTCTGAAAATGTCCTCTAGCATTTGTGCCGTAAATGATGTTCCTCTATCCGTAATCACACATGACGGCGCGCCGTGCCGGAGGACGATGTGCTGCACGAAGAAACTTCGCCACTTCAGACGCCGTGCCGCGGGGTAACGCCTTTGTCTCAGCATACCGGGTCAAGTAATCGGTTGCCACTATAATCCATTTGTTACCAGTGGCCGACAAAGGGAAGGGTCCTAGAAGGTCCATTCCCACGAGGTCGAAAGGTGTCCGTGGTGGTGTAATAGGGTGGAGAAGGCCCGCAGGTTTCACGGGTGGCGTCTTGCGACGCTGGCACTCGCGGCAGCCTTGCACGTAGCGGTGTACACTGGTCGAAAGTCGTGGCCAATAGTACTGCTGGCGCACTCTGGCGAGAGTCCGCGAGTAGCCCAAGTGTCCCGACGTGGGCTCGTCGTGGCACGCGAGGAGGATGTCATCCCGCATGTCGGCTGGTACAACGAGGAGGAAGGCTTTGTTGCTACCTCGAGCATTTTTCTTGTAAAGAATGCCCCTCCTTAGACAAAAGGATGACAATTCGCGAGCGATGCGCCGAGGAGTGTGAGAATTTCGGCCTTCTAAGGAATCAATAATAGGGCGCAATTCCTGATCGGCTCTCTGTCTAGACATAAAGTCAGAATCACTGAGGGCTCCGAGAAAACCATCAGCATATTCCGAGTCCATATCAGGATGTCCCACGGGTGCTCGAGAAAGTGCGTCGGCATCTTCGTGCTTGCGCCCAGACCTATACACAATCATGATGTCAAACTCTTGCAAGCGCAAACTCCACCGAGCGAGACGACCAGACGGATCACGGAGATTGGCCAGCCAACACAGCGAATGGTGATCGGTCACCACCTTGAAGGAGCGGCCGTAGAGGTAAGGTCGAAACTTGCCGTTGCCCACACGACCGCGAGGCATTCCTTCTCTGAAGTGGAGTAGTTGGCCTCGGCTCGAGAGAGAGTACGACTGGCGTAAGCTATGACATGTTCTACGCCGTTGTGCCGTTGTACAAGGACAGCGCCAAGTCCGACGTTGCTTGCATCCGTGTGAACTTCGGTATCAGCGTCCTCATCAAAATGCGCAAGAACAGGTGCCTCTTGCATTCGCTGCCGTAACTCTGCGAAAGCTGCTTCTTGCTCTGTAGTCCAGGCAAACGGTACATCATCTCGGGTGAGTCGCGTGAGCGGTTCGGCTATCGTCGAGAAGTTGGTAATGAATCGGCGATAATAAGCACACAAGCCGAGAAAACGCCGCACCGCTTTTTTGTCTGACGGCACAGGAAAGGTGGCGACTGCTGCAGTTTTTTCTGGGTCAGGCCGCACTCCATCCGCACTCACAACATGTCCCAGAAATTTCAGCTCATCGTAGCCGAAATGGCACTTCTGGGGTTTTAGCGTGAGTTCGGCCGAACGAATAGCTTCCAGAACCATTCTTAGACGCTTCAGATGTTCTTCGAAACTCTCGGCAAAGATGACCACATCATCAAGGTATACAAGGCAGCTTTGCCACTTCAAGCCAACGAGAACGGTATCCATCATTCGCTGGAATGTTGCGGGAGCCGAACAGAGGCCGAAAGGAAGAACTCTGAATTCATAAAGCCCATCGGGAGTTACAAACGCTGTCTTCTCTCTGTCTCGCTCATCGACCTCTATCTGCCAATAGCCGCTCTTCAAATCTATCGATGAAAAATACTTCGCGTGTCGTAGCCTGTCGAGAGAATCATCAACCCGTGGAAGCGGGTAGACGTCTTTTTTGGTGACGCTATTGAGTTTCCTGTAGTCAACACAGAATCGCAGCGTTCCGTCTTTCTTCTTTACTAGAACGACTGGCGAGGACCACGGGCTGCTCGACGGTTTGTATCACCCCGTCGTCAAGCATCTCCTTTACCTGCGTCTGTATAGTCTCGCGTTCTTTAGCCGAAACACGGTAAGGTTGCTGGCGGATTGGGCGAACATCATCGTCGGTAATAATTCGGTGCTTTATGAGGGGTGTTTGACCGACTCTAGATGAAGAGGCGAAGCAAGATTTAAATTCCTTCAGCAGGGTATGCAGTGCGGCCTTCTTCTCGTCCGAAAGCTTCGAACTGACGTCGATGTGGTCCAGAAACTTATCTCCATCAACCATTTCCTCGGATGCGAAGCACTCGGTGACATCCGCTACACGGTCTCCGAAGGCCACGGTGGTGCCGCGGAAAAGATGTCGGTGCTCGAAGTTAAAATTTGTGACGAGTATCTGCGACCGTCCGTCACGCACACGCAGAATGCTTCGCACTGCACACACACCTTGAAGCAGTAAAAGGATACGTTGCTCTCGGCGACCACGTCACCGTCTTGGAGGTCTTCACAGGTGACTTCTACGAAAGCCAGTCGCTCGGGGAGGCAACGTCACGCTTTCGTCGGCAACACGCAGCGCAGGTCTACGACAGCTATCAGCGCCTCGATCGGTTGCAAGTTGCGTCGAGAAAGTCACCATTCGCTCGCGGAGATTTATGATCGCGCCATTCTCTCGAAGGAAGTCCATTCCAAGGATGAGCTGACGAGGAACAGTCGCGTAGTACGAGGCAGGTTACCACAAACGTTGACTCGCGTATTTCCACTCTTGCGGTACAGCGACCCAATGGAGTAATAACGTGGCCTCCAGCAGTGCGAATACGCGTCCCATTCCAAGGTGTCATCACTTTCTTAAGACTGGTTGCCAATTTTCCGCTCATAATAGAATAATCTGCACTGTGTCACACAATGCGCTGACCTGAAGGACCGTCTATCAGCACGGGAATGTCGAGTGAGACTCGGCCACTGGGTTCAGACGCACAATCCGGCATTTTCTCTCGCACTGCACTCAGACGTCAATTCAATGTCTTGCAGCGTTTTGTGGAAGCGTCGATAGGAGGTCTTCCGCACTTGTAGTCCCAGCGACCTCGCCCCCGAAGGTCGCTGCCTTCAGTTTTCCCGACGAGGGCTTGGGGAACGTCCCCGTGCCATCGTACTGAGACGTGGTCCAATAGCTGCGGGTCGTCGTGGAGATGGAGACCGCGATTGACGCCGTGAGAAAGGCAGACGTTGCTGCGCGAGGTAGTCCTCAATTTCTCTTGGCCTCTGACCAACTAGGGGACGAGGCGAATGAATAGAGAAACCGCGCAGTCCAAGTTGTCGGTATGGACATTCCCGGTAGATGTGACCGGCTTCACCGCAATGGAAGCAGAGGGGTCTTCTATCCGACGTACGCCAAATATCGGACTTCCGCGGAGGGGCACGGCGACCGTCGATGTCCAAACCAGCATGCGCAGATTGAATGAAACTGGCGGCATCGTCTGGATTGGGACTGCAGGGCTTGAGACCGGCATGGAAGTGCGCAGAGCTTCGGCATATGTGCGGTTCCCAACATCAGTGGACGCAGGAGGTGGTTCTAGATTTGTAACCGTTGGTTGAGGGCGACGGCTGTGAAGCACCTGCTGGACCTCGTCCCGAATAATATTGGTGATGCTGCTTACCTCCGGCTGTGTCTCGCCCCGTGTAGTTTCGCGATTTCCTCGCGGACGACGGAGCGGACGATTTCGCGAATCCACTCAATGCTGTTGCTCCCGAAGCTGGCGGAAAATTCAGTAGGTGATGCAGAATTCACTTGCCGGTCGAGTAGGGCTGACCGCTGATGAAGTACCCTCTCCATCGTAGTGGCTTCGGTCAGGAATTCTGCTACACTCTTCGGAGGACTCCGCACTAGACCAGCAAAAAGCTGCTCCTTCACGCCTCGCATCAGATAGCGTAGCTTTTTTTCTTCTGGCATTGCCGGATCCGCTCGCCTGAAAAGCTGCGTCATGTCCTCCACGTACATGGTGACGGTCTCATTAGGCATCTGGATGCGTGAATGCATGCACGTTCAGCACGATCGCGGCGGTCGGGGCTCCGGTAGGTCTCCAAGAGGCGATGCTGGAACTCGCGCCAGGATGTCAAGACATCACTTCTGTTCATGAACCACGTTCGGGCGCCGTCTTTCAAACACGCGTAGACGTTGCGGAGAGTTGGCGGCTTCGTCCCAGTAGTTGATCGCTGCGACGTGTTCGAACTCGCTCAGCCAGTCGTCCACATCCTCAAACAGCTCTCCGTGAAAGGGACTAGGCATCAGCGGGTTCTGGACAGTGCAATAAATTGGTGCCGACGACGTAGGAGTTTCCATGACGCCTTGAGGCGAAGTCATAGTCGCTCTATGGATAAGCTGTGCCGGGTCTCTGGTGGTAGGCCTCGTTGGCGGCGGCTTGTCTCTGTGAACTGGCGTGTCCACGGGCACAGGGCTTGTGTTCCGGCTCCTGGGCGGGCTCTTGTGCATGGGGTGCGTCGTCAGTTGTCGTACCCAGCAGCTCCACCAATCTTGTCACCAATCTTGTCTCACTCAAGGAAACCTTCCGCAGACTGCCTCGTCAAGCTAGGACAAAGAAAAACGGCTCCAACCCAACCTCTTCGTCCTCTTCCACACGAAAACCACGCGAATTCATGCGGCATTAAAAAGCGGCTCAATCCCAACCTCTTCGTCCTCTTCCACACGAAAACACGCGAATTCATGCGGCAATTCTATGTGTGTGCAAAAAAGAGATGG
>WOVY01010420.1:110000-247176 GCA_013436015.1 Rhipicephalus annulatus | reverse complement strand
AACATTCATTTGAGTAGTCCAGACACAAGCTATATACCAGCATACTAAGAGCCAAGCACAAACTTTTCAAATGAACGTGTGTGGTAATAGACAGGAAACTACTTATTGCAAGACTGATCAGTCTGTAATTAACTAAATGAAGTACAATGCACTGTTTAATCCAACACCACATAGGCATCTTTGCTATAGCAAAGCCATGTGTCATTGATTCATGCACTAGATGGGACAATGCAAATGTAACGAAAAAGGTGAAAAAAAAACAAAGGGAAAAAAAGAAGAAAAGGGGGGATGCAAAGTAGGAGCAGTGTAGCACTACTTTTACTTTGCATTCCCCTTTTCTTTCTTCTTTTTTCTTCTTTTCTATCATTTATCTTTTTTTGCTTCCCTTACCCCAACCTCCGACAGGAGAACACTTTGTATCAGCGCAACCTAACTTGAAAATAAGCAAGGGCTGCACTCTTCTGCGTTATAGGTTTTTTTTCAGACAAACATTTCCAACAGGCACCCACTATAGACCCAAAAGATGATGTATTATGACCCCATTTAAACTAACACGCCAAGGATGACAAGGTGACTTCTAAAAAATAGGTCCTCCTATCGCAAACATCGGCCAGCCTGTCTGAAGCACTTCTACTGTTCACCCTGATCTACCCCACTAGATGTTTCCATCTGTCGACTCACATCTTCATTTTGGATAACACTAAGACGAGCTACATTGATGAATATGCCACGAAAGTTTAGTGATGTATCATATATCAGATTAAGCAACTCTGTTAAAAAATTATTGATAGCTTGCTTCCAGGCTTTTTATACTGTAGCCTGAAACTTCGTAATGTCTTCTATGCACATGAACCAGATTGACAACGTAATGCACAACATGCTTAAGAATACTGCGAGGAACAAGATAACGACAAAACGACCAGCCACCCAAAATTTTCGCTGTGCATGCTTATAAAACGTTCATGTACCCCAAACGAGGTGCTTATGATACAAGCCGAAAAAACCTACAAGTAGGGCCTTGGAGTCTTCTGGAAGTAGACGTGTTGCATTTTTTTCTGTAGAGGGCTTCACACCCATGAGTGAGGAACAAAACTCCTGTATAATGAAGAATGTGGCAGCTATCAGTTATAGAAAAACCTAATGCAGCTAATCTTCCCCGACACATCTGTACATTTAGAGAGGTGACGTAGCTTCTGTGATTGTGGCAGTAACTCCAACAGGACCAGTGCAAAAATTGGCACTACTTGGCTAGACAAATGTCCAACATGCCTGCCCGACTCCCTCTAGCCATCCTGCTGAATGTGACACATGATTTCTTAATTGCTGGCTGGACAAAAACAAAACCACTGAAGCATTCACAATACACAGCGTGAAGTTCCTCTGGAGTGGTCAACTTCGTCTTCTGCGATGAAAGAGCAGCACAGTGTACTGATAAGGCACTCCTTGCAATGGTTTTCAATGCCACACAGTGACCTTGCTGTTCCTGTCGAAGAGAGCTTCGGGAGCTTGGAGGGTGCTTGCTCTTTTTCTGGGGGCTGCTGCCGCTCCTCGTTTTCTGCTCAAGGTCAACCTGCATAAAGTTGTAGACGACGCTTTAAGAGTTGTATATAATGATATACAAATTTTCGCTGAACACACATTTCCTCGTGGCACACTGAGGAATTTCTTATAAAACTTAAGGCCTCGTATATGCAAACATTTACAATCGATCCGAAGATACACTCGACTCTAAAGAAGCAAGTTTGTTATGTAGTGTATATAAAGAAAGGTCATTCAGCACAACCACAACTACAGTTGCACACGAAAACGACATTTTACACGATCCTGTTTATTTACATGGTCCATTTTATTTACACGGTCCATTTTACATGGTCCTGGTTTACACGATCTGGTCTGCATGAACTCTTGAACCGGGCACCATATAGGTTGAAAGACACACACAGACTTTGAGACAAACCTAGTTTCCCGTGAAGCATCCTCTTGCACTATAACAACACATCTCAATCTAGTTAGTTGGTCAGAACGAGGTGAAAACAGCTCGCACTTGAAAAGCACGGGCAGAAGGAATGACGCCTGCACCCTGTGCTTTCTGTACGTTCTCATTGAGGGTGCGGTTTTCACCTTATCCTTATGCAATTTCGCATTTATAACATTGTTCGCTGCATAATCTTTGTGGCGTTAAAGTGTGTGATACCGTCATGTGTATCCCATGTAATTTATAAAAATAGAATACAAGATAGCTTGATTCAAAAATAACAAAGTGCATCCAGCGCCATGTCCTGTAGCCATTCTTTAGGCAAGTGGCAGAATGATTTATTCTTCAAAACATATCTTACTTGTAACCACTACAAGAGCTAACTTGTACACTGGCACATTCTGTTTGCGTCTTCAGATTATAAGGTACCTTTTTTACACCAGAAAATCTTCAAGAAGAATAGAAGTGTTGTAATTGTAAAGAAAGAAAAGTAGAAGGAAAAAAACATATTGATTGATTTGTGGGGTTTAACGTCCCAAACCACCATATGATTATGAGAGACGCCGTAGTGGAGGGCTCCGGAAATTTTGACCACCTGGGGTTCTTTAACGTGCACCCAAATCTGAGTACATGGGCCTACAACATTTGCGCCTCCATCGGAAATGCAGCCGCCACAGCCGGGATTCGAACCCGCGATCTGCGGGTCAGCAGCCGAGTACCTTAGCCACTAGACCACCGTGGCGGGGCAGGAAAAAAAGATAACCTGCCCTGTACAGGGACCGAGCCTGCGAACTTCGAATAACATGTTCGATGCTCTATCAACTGAGCTACCATGGCGGCTATCCCTCTTCCATTTTGTATGGTATATATGTGCATTTATACATGAAAGAGTCAGTCAGCGCTGCCTGTTACCATTATGGCGAGTGTGGGACACCTTTTTTTTGCCTACTGGCAATTACATTACGATTGCAATTACGTAACGATTACTTACAATATCCCTATACTTCTTTGGCAGCATTATGCATCTGTCCGTTCTCAGAAATATGCTAGTCACAGGAGGAGGCAATAGTTCGCCTCCCACCTAAATGCATGTACTTGAACACATGCACAACTGATCAAAAAAAAAACAAGTCACACACCGCTAAGATTACTGAGATTCACTGTTTCAGATTCATGAGTAAAGGAAAGAACTATAAATTTAAGGGTTTGTTGTCTTTGTTGAACACATTATAATGAGAACTAGCAGAAAATGATGCCAAACAAACTATAGGGGATGTTATCAAAAGTAACTTTAACAAAATTGTGAAAAGAAAAGTGAACAAAAACGTAACTTGGCAACGTTTTTTGACAATTGAATTGACATTACTTTTTATAACATCATTTTATTTTACTGGGTAATGTTGTCGGGTAATTCTCATTATAAGAGTGGTGAGTAGGCTGACAAAGTATATGGCATTGATACTTCTTTTGAACACCTAAAAGTTTGAGGAACTTAAAAGAGTGGAAGCTACTTTGAGTAGACCAGAATATTTAGTTGGAGCGAAAAAAAAACGTACACACATTTTTACCAAGCTTTTTAACCTATTTTGAGACATAAAAGTGTATGCTGCCAGTAATGTTAAGTACCATTATTTTGTCACATTAGGCACTGTAGCAGGTGTAGTTAGAGTGGTGATAGTGAAGGATTAATCAAGCACGCCACCAACTGCGTTCACATCAATGGTCGCGTATTTTAAAAATAAACCTGCTGTATAGTAAAAAAAATTTTAGAGCATTTATGATTTTATCCAAATCAAGTTAAACCGACTGGGTAAGCCAACCATTTGCATAAAATCAAAAGGCATAAAGTCATTCAAGTATTATCACTATGTGAACAATTTCAGCAACGCAGGGCAAAGTGACAACAGTTCTATTAAAAACCCCTCTCATTATAACATGCATGAAAAGCACCACACCAGAATATTTTATAGTGCATGTAATATCGAGACTACTAGACTGTCTATTGACCTTTTAGAAGAAGGGTATCTCCTTCCCGTTCAAGGGGCAACCACTTAGCCTTTTCCTGAGCTTTTCTGTGAATATTTCCTGAATTTCAGATATCATTAGGATTGATTTAGAGTGAACAGATTTTGCTTACGCATTCAAACCTAGTTCTGTATGTAACTGCAATTATGGGTACCAGACTACCTCCAAATAATTTTTAACATTTAACTTTTTTTAACTGCAGCAGCACAACTAGCTGTGGGTGCCCAAAAAGTAGCTAGAAACAATACCTTTACCTCTTTGAGCCTTTTGGAAGTGTTCAGCTTCTCAGTGCTCACCTTACAACATTTTTTTTAAATACGTGTTTGTGTGCCCACTGCTCTTGCTCCTTGTACAGTGAGGAGGAGCACATGGCAAGAAGAGACAAGAAAGAAGCATAGCGAAAAAAAGCGAAATAAGCGAGGACCTCTTTTGTATCGTACAATGTGTGTAACATTACTATTGAGACAACATATAGACAAATTATCACGGCCATGCATCCATTGTAGAGTCGTACACAGCTGCAACACCACGACTAAATTTCAACCTTGTGTTGGTTTAGGATCCCTTTATAGTGGCAAGCTAATGATATCTGCATTTGTTTGGCACATATTAAGATGCAGTGAAATGCGATATGGTAATCTCATTTAGAATGCATGTCATGTGGCTTCATTGTATATGTGGCCACAAGTAACTCTGGCTGCAAAGCAATATGGCAGAGCCTAAACAGACGTCACCGACCACTCAAATCTGAACTTGCCTTTGCTACTTGCCCATTATCATCCCAGCAAAAAATGAATGATTGAATCTGCTACAGATATGTGCTAGCTTATGCTAAGCACCAAGTATGAAGAATGTTTTGTCATTATTGAGATCAGTTATTTGTTCAAGAACACTTGCTGTCAAGCACAAATACATTGCTGTCGAAGCATCAAGACTCAAATATAAAGCAAAAAGAAGTGTCTCTTTAAAAATTACAGGACACAAGGTGCAAGATAAATATTTGACACACTTGGGATGTAAGGCACGCACAAGAGGTACTGCCATATTATACTTTTCCTTGTGTTGAAACCTGCTTGTTTTACTCACCCAACACATCTGTAAAGATGCCGTGAAAACACCAAGGAGCTGATGCAGCAAGGTTGAACACATGTCCAGGGATTCCACCATTCCTAAGCAGCCCTACAGCCTCCACAGTCCTGCAACCATTTGTAAGATAAATATAGTTCTACCCAAAGTTCTTGGTTTACAGACACACATGCAAGACGCATAACCACTCTACAGGAAGTTTGCATGATAATGCGCTGGGTAGCAAAACGAATGCCATTATCAAGTATCCAGGCCTGCCGCTTCTTTCTTTCCGTTCTTAATTAATCAATCCATGGTTAATAAATGTTCCCCCAATGTGAAGTGTACTGGCAGTCCGGTGAAGAATTGCAATGTATTTCAAACACAGTCCAATTCATGGCAAGTAAGCATGCAATAGCGATTTGTCAGCTGTTCGAGAAAAGAGCATGAAGTTTAGCTAAAACCCATGTTTTTTATAAACACCATTCAATTTGATATAAAAGTGGTGAGCATTATGTGAAGGAACATGGATTCATGTTTAATCAATGATTTCTTATAATGTACTGATATGAATGCAACTAACTGAATATGAATTGATAATTTTTGCTTGAGAATTTAGAGTTATGAACACTATCGCACTTGCCAGCTGCATCTTGTCCAAAACAGTGGCAAGATAGGCTAGTTTCTGTAGGTGAGCAGTAATGAGCAGTGCAAAGTAACAACAAGAAACACCAGCAACAACAGTAAGGGGCAAGCACAGACTCCCAACTGTACAATTTATTGTACAAAAGTTTGCCTGAATATCAGTCCGACAACTCGTGCAAATGAAGGTCCAGTTGGGAATGAACAAGTTACGAAATCAACAATGCCTGCTGTCACTAACAGGACCCTCATTCACATAAAGTATGCAGCGATAGGCCCCTACCAAGGTACGTCACAGCATGATGTCACTGGCACATGTAAAAGGTGTGGCTGGAAAAACACTCCCGCTGGTGGCTCAGCCCGGTACAGTCGTGCGGTGTTTGGGGCAAGTTTTAATTTTTCAAAGCTTACACTTCACGTTACAATGTCGACATTAGCTGTAGTATGCGTCAGCAAACGTCTAGCTGTGTGGTAAACTGTGTGGTAAAATATTTGCCACGCTGTCTGTTTATCTTGAAGAAGTGAACACACGTAATGGCCTGTGCGAGGAACAGCGGCATAGTCTTCAAAAATGTGCACTGTTGATTGCGGCATGTAGTGTGCATTGAAAGGTATTGAGAATATCGGTTCAACTGAGAATATTGTGTGTGGTGTGTGCAGTGTCCATAACAATGTGTCTTGTTTGCCAAGACGTTAGCACTCAGGGCAGGGACCGGTCGATGAAAAAACTTGATTCGACGTTTTAGTCAAGGTAAATATGCACTTGACGCGATCATCTGCGAGTGGGTACATCTCGGTGTTTGCGCTGTGTGCAGAAAAAAATTGCATGGTCACCGGGCTGGAAGATACCTTGTTTGTGCTGAAACAGCCAAACACCTGATGAGTTAGATGAGAAATATTAATGCATCAAAACTATAAGTGCTTGCATCAGCAACTACACAACAGCGTGATAACCGCACCCCTGCCACACAGCAGTGAAACATATTTTGAACATGCTGGCAGTGTATTATTTTATAAAAAGCAACTCAGGCAGATTACAAAATCTCACATTGTGCATGCAAGTTTTCTTCAAAGTCAGGCGTACAATGTAGGTGCTGGCCGGTACATTATTAGTTACAAGCAAAAGCGTCTGGCAGGTACACATGCAGATTGCACGAACACCTCTCTCTCTCTCTACACTAGGCACACACATTACATCTTTTAACAAGCACACGCCACTGTTTCGGGGCATAATAACGCTCTACCGTGAACGTATGCTAATCAACCCACTTAGGCGGTCGGCTAGGTGAATCGAGCCAAGTAACAAATTGTATCGCCCGCGAACGTAAACAAAATGCTGCTTTGCATCAAATGGCACTGCAGGCTTCGTTTAATCAAGAACGTAGCAAGCGCCATGTGCGTCTTCTTCACTACATTGCACATATGAAAAAATCGATCACCATACACATGCATGTTGCCGCAGTTGTCTCGAATTAGCTCCAGTAGGGCCGCGCCGATGCGCCATGGCTCTGCTGGCGTTAGCGTTGTCAAAGCGAATCGGCAACCGCACTCGCAAAGGCGCGTAAGGTTGCCGTTTCACGACGCCTCGTTCGAGTGCAGCAACACACACTTGCACTGAGTCGCATACTTGGTCTACATAAAAAAGTGTCCTCCTTACCTTTAGTTCCTTTCACACTGTCCTGAGGGAAGCAACCACAGGCGTCAGCCGTCACCTCGGAGTCCTTCGAGCGCCCGCCCAACCCGCCGATTCGTTGGACGACTCGCACTTGATCCGCACTCGAACAACCGCGGGAATAGGGCGCAATCTTAGCACATCTTACGAACGAGGAACGGCCCTTCCTTGCGTAAATTTAACATTTCGTGCTCCCGTGTGTAGCAGCGCGAACACATGAGAGATGCAACAAAACGGTATGCCTACGTTAACAAAGAAGACAAACAACATGTGGCTTTAGCTGTGAATGGATTTGACTTGGATATCTGTGTGAAGAAAATAAAAAAAAAACATCTGTCGCTGCTATAAACTGAAAAAAAGTACGTTATCTGGCAAACTAACTTTAAAAGTGATAAACGGTTATTCAAAAAACAAGTTACAACTTATGAATATTTTCAAAGGTCTGTTTTGTTTTTGTTCTAGCAGACGACAGCCTCCTACTGCTTCTACGACTAACGTAGTGCGGTTTCACGTTCGGTGCGTGTCGCCGACGCAAAGCTCTACAGTAGTGATATCAGAGTTATCAACTCTCAATGAATCATAGGATGGCTACAAAGCAGTAACATTTTGACACAGTGCAGTACGCAATCTTTCAAGGTATGACATTTCTTCGCTCTGAAGCAAATCGAAGCAAGCCGGCCGGCGCAATCAGCTGACATCGCCGCTACGCGAGGCATGGTCGTGCGCAATAGCGTCGCGCCCCGCGCTCGATTTGTCATCAAGCGATAGAGCTACTAAGTGGAATACAGCTAGATGCAGGGATTAATGGCGTATCATTCTAATTCCCTGTGGTGGCCGACTCAATCGCAAGAGAGCCCCGGGAAGCAACCTTCAACTGCTCAAGCTTGTGTGTGGGTGTAAAAATACTTCTTTTCATCCGCGGCGGGGCAGCAATCTATAGTTGAAAGACATGCGAAAAGCATGTGACGTATATACAATCACAAAACATATGCACACAACAATAGATACGATCGCATATCGTACATAAATATGCCAACACATAGCGTGTAAAAAGCAAGTTTATATACATAACTTAACCCACCCGCACTCTTCAGCGCGAATAGCTTAGCAAGCTAACGCCCCCAGTTCACGTACACGAGCTCAACTGAGTGGCGCAGGTTCGAGTCCCGCCATGTCAATTTTTTTTCAACGTTTTTATTGTACTGCTATCTTTTCTAATGCCTTAGGTTCTGAAACAAAATAAAAGCAATATTGCGTTCAAGTACGTATGTGGGACTGTGTTTTTTGCGCAACAGTTATTAGTATTTTTATTTTCATTATTAATTTTTTAATTTATTTTTTAGTATAACAAAAGTAAGAACTAAGGGGAACATTGGGTCTGGTTGATTGTGAAGGGACTCGAGAAGTGAGATAACTCAAACCAAAAAATTTATTTGAGATAAAACTGAGCATTTCACAGCCGTACCAGTTTCTTCAAGGGTAGGCCCTAGGTATGCGCGAGACTTGCTATATGACTCATCTCAAGCTGTGGCAGTTGAGGGAAGGCAATATCACCGAGAAGCAGTTCCAAAATATATTTTGGTTGATGTTTTTTGATTCCTCCAAAATAAGGGCTGCACAATTGTGATCGACCCAAACCAAGAATTGCGGGCACGAAGTCATGAGACAGAAAATGAGTAACGTTGATTGTTTGAAAAATTGCCTTTAATAAAAGGAAGAGTTATGGAGTGCTACGTAGCTTAACTCGCAGTAGGAATTATATATATACATATAGATAGTTTAAAATGGGCAATGTTGCACACACAGATATTGGTTAAATTTCTTTGCAGCACAGTTGAAGCATCTATGTAGAACTGAAGCATCAAGAGAAGCTCATGCGTCCTCACTTTATTGCGCTTTACATAGCTTGTATGCGTCCATGCAGCCATGATATGATATACTTTAAAGCATTTGTTTAACCTATAATCTTCTTATTCATTAAAGCTGGCCAATAAGTTGTGTCCTATGTAGCACTACAATTAAAGCGTAATCTGCATGGTGGTCTGAAACAATGCTTCTGAAAATCTCAAAACAACCCAGCTCTATACACGACCATCCGAGCATCAATGATAAGCACCATTAAATGTCCGCACATATCAGTTGTGCTCTCATACTTAATTATTTTTCTGACCACTCCCTCTGCCCCTACCTCGTTTCTGTCGTGAAGCTGTGGCAAGTTGTGTATAGCTGTATTTATAGTGTAGGAGCACATACTATCAATAAAAATTATTTTTAGGCTACATGCAATTAGTTTTCATAGATTTTCATTTCTTTTGTCGGTGCTCAGGAGAGCTAAGCTCAAGGTCGATATTTTAAAATGACATTTCTCTTTGCCAATGTTAATGAGAACAGTTTCATTAATATTGACAAGTTCTTTCACATTGAATTTAGTTCTCATTATTATTGTTTCTACCAAAAAACAAGCCCTTGAAGTTATGCTTTTTTGCTTGATTTGTTTTCGTGTGACAGCATGCAAGTAAATTGACAGTTATTGTCATTCCTTGTGAATGACACATTTTCCGTTTGACAGACTTTAGCACCTGGTCATCTGCAGAAGTTGTATTCATTCTGGAAAAGGGCGAACAGCGGTGACTGACAACACAGACTAGCCTGCATTATTCTTTTGTACTATATATGTCACTGTGAATTCATTTAAAACTTTATAGAGCTCGGATTTCCTGCTGAAAATGTGACAACAACTGTAGAGTTTCCACACTTTTGCAACAATCCACATGCCTTTCATACACTATTGCACATTTTCGTAAGCACCTTACAAAATCTGTATATTTCCGTAAGACCTTACGTTCTGCATTTTCCTTATGAAAGCTTCTGTACACTCCATACACTTTCCTTATCCTTCCATATCTTCCATAATGAACTCTCCGTATGCTCCATAAGTTTCCTTATCTTTCCGTATACTCCATAAAAAGCTTTCTGTATACGCCATACAATTTTCTTATCCTTCCGTATACTCCATAAGAAGCTTTCCGTAAATGCCATACAACTTCCGTATATTTCCATAAAACTCCTTATGTTTTCCGTATGTAGCATAAGGAAATGTTACGGAGTCCATATATTTTCCGTAAGATTTCATACGGAACGTTTCAGTAGGGTATACAACCTAAACACACCAAGTCTGCCAGTACGAGACCCTCGTTCAATGAAATAAGGGAAAGAAGTGTATACCTAGGGTCTCGTTTTTCCGTGTTTTAACACAATATTAATGAGATATAACAGACAGTAATGCCAAGGAATGTACAGGGGAAGTTATTTGAACCAATGGTATGAAGAAAGAAAAGTGGATGAAAAAATAACCAGTCGTGAGCAGGATATATATATATATATATATATATATATATATATATATATATATATATATATATATATATATATATATATATATGTGTGTGTGTGTGTGTGTGTTTGTTTACTGTGTACATATACATGGAAGGTAAATTTCTCAAAACGAGAAAACGAGATGCACCACTGCCTGCCTACACTTTTCACACTTAATAATATAACTAAGCCTATAACAAAACATCGGCATAAATTTGTTCGCCTGAATGGCGTTATGCCTATAGAATATTTGGTAAACAGTACAATTTAAGCTTTTGATACAAAATGACAACTGGTTACAATGAATTTACGCAGATTAACAGGCAGGCTATATATACAATAGGCACTTTTTAACAATATGTTTGTGTGTAACTGTTTGCTTGTGTGTTTTGTTAAATAAGTTTAAATGTAATAAGCCTTTAGGAAAGCAATCATTATTATCTTCCGCAAAACTGGCATGATAAAACAGAGTCGTCACTGATTAATGTTGTGACAGTGTTACTTATACTCGGATTTCTCGTGAAACAATCTAGCGCATATAGGCTCATATGAGAAACACTGTGCTCTGGATATCGTAGAGACTAGCGATAAAACGAGCGCATGATTTATTTGTGGTTTTGATACTTCTACTCTCTTTGTAGTTCGCCAGTAGCGACCTACGTACGCAACTCAAAGTGCCGATTGAGTAAGAAGCTAGGCGGATGCGTGTGAGTTCCGACTGGCGTTTGTTTCTTTTTTTTGTGGGTCGGCAGGTTCTTGAAACAGTTGTAAAAAGGGTTTATTGAAGGACTGAGCAAGCGGGTGGTAGCTCGAAAGGAACGCAGGCGGACCCAGATGACGGTGCTTGATCGCTGATCTCATGCCTTTTTCTTGTGTTGATGATAGCTTACCTGATGGTATCAACGTCTTTCTTATTCACTATAATTACCCCCGGCGAAAACGTTGAAGCCATCCTGGCAATATAACACGTGGGGCCAAGCGGGTCAAAGTAGGGCTTCAGATGGTTTCCGTGAACTATATCACGTCCATGCCGACGACGGTCGCTTGGTGGCGTGAGGGGTTCAATGGCGCAGTTCACGGGTGAGGTACGGTCGAGCACACGGTAGGGACCATAATAATTAGAGAGTAGCTTGGGTGATACAACAGGGGCGCAGGGTGGCACGGGAAGCCATACAAGTGCTCCAGGGACAAACGTTAGTGCAGCATGATGGTCGTCGTCACAGGTCTCCTTCTGGCGCTGTTGGTCGGATGTAGTAAGCCACTTGGCTTGCTTGCGGCACTCTTCTGCGTAACGAGCAGCTTCCGAGACAGGCGTGGATTCAGAGGGATCTGACGAGTATGGCAGTAAAGTGTCGATGGTGTGCGATGGTTGGCGACTGTACAGGACAAAAAATGTGGAAAACTCGGTAGTGACTTGCGTAGCGGTGTTATACGCGTATGTCTCAAATGGGAGAACGAGGTCCCAGTTTGTTTGATCAGAAGCGACATGCGTAACGGGCATGTCCCCAAGAGTACGATTAAACCACTCAGTCAAACCATTAATCTGTGGGTGGTAGGCTGTACTCTTCCGGTGTACAATATGGCACTGTTGAAGAAGTGCTTGGATTACATCGGAGAGGAAAACACGTCCTCGGTCACTGAGGAGTTCTCGAGGAGGACCATGACGAGGCATGAGACGATTGAGTATGAAAGTTGCGACGTCTTGTGCTGCAGCTGTGGGGAGAACAGCATTTTCAGCGTACCGTGTTAGATGATCCACTGCCGTGATAGCCCATCGGTTGCCTGCCGTTGTTAATGGTAGTGGTCCGTAGAGGTCAATTCCTACACGGTCGAATGGGTGGTGTGGGCATGGAAGTGGCTGCATTGAACCTGTTGCAGGATGTGGCAGGCTTTTCCGCCGCTGACATTCGTGGCAGCCGTAAATGAACTGGCGGAAAAAGGTAAACATTCCACGCCAGTAATAACTTTTTCGTTGGCGCTCGTAGGTCTTGAAAACACCGGCGTGAGCACATTGCGGGTCGGAATGAAACGACACGCAGATAGTAAAGCGCAGCTTTCTGGGAATGACTAGTGGCCATTTCCTACCATATGCTGAATAGTTGCCCCGGTACAAAAGGCCATCCGCAATACTGAAGTGCGGAGCCTGGCGGCGCAGGGTTCGAGTGGTTGGAAGTGTTGGTGCCTCGGAAAACGCGTCAAGAAGCGAAGCGATCCTTGGGGCATTGCGTTGTGCAGAAGAGATGATGTCCTCGTCAAGAGCTGACAACGTGTTGTCTGAGGAAACAGATGCAATGTCCGGGGATAGGGGAGATCGCGACAGTGCATCAGAATCGGTATGCTTGTGGCCGGAACGATATACAACGCGAATGTCATATTCTTGAAGCAGAAGAGCCCAACGGGCCAGACGACCCGATGGGTCCTTGAGCGAAGATAACCAGCATAATGCTTGGTGGTCTGTTACCGCATCAAAAGGATGGCCATGAAGTATGGGCGGAACTTGACTAGCACCCAAACGATCACCAAGCATTCCTTCTCGGTGACGCTGTAGTTTGATTCAGCCTTGGTGAGAGTTCTACTGGCGTAGGCGACGACATACTCGGCGAATCCAGGCTTACGTTGCGCGAGAATCGCACCGAGGCCGACACCACTGGCGTCTGTGTGGACCTGAGTTGCTGCCGTAGGGTCGTAGTGACGCAGTATTGGTGGTGAAGTGAGGAAACGACGAAGGGTACAGAAGACTTGGTCACACTCAGAAGACCATGACAAAATATCAGTGGTGCTGCCTATAAGTTCGGTCAAAGGCCCCACGATAGAGTCGAAGTTGCACACGAACCGGTGAAAGTAGGAGCATAACCCAACGAAGCTCCGTAACTGCTTCATTGTCGTTGGTTTGGGGAAGTCGGCGACAGCACGTAACTTAGCCGGGTCTGGAAGTATACCGTCCTTTGATACAACGTGCCCGAGAATCGTAAGTTGCCGAGCAGCGAAGTGACACTTCTTGAGGTTGAGTTGGAGCTGAGCATTCCAGGCACGTGAGGACGTGTTTGAGGCGCTCGAGATGTGTTCCGAATTCTGGCGCAAAGAGGACAATATCGTCGAGATAGCAGAGACAGATTTGTCATTACAAACCCTGAAGAACCAAGTCCATCATGCGCTCGAAGGTGGCAGGCGCATTGAAGAGGCCGAAGGGCATGACATTAAGCTCATATATACCGTCTGGTATCACGAAGACTGTTTTTGGTCGATCAGCATCTGCAAGGGGGAGCTGCCAGTACCCTGAGCGCAAATCTAATGATGAAAAAAACTCTTCACCTTGTAAAGTATCAAGGGCATCGTCAATCCTAGGTAAAGGATACACGTCTTTTCGAGTGATCTTATTTAGGCGCCAAAAATCCACGCAGAAGTGAACGGAACCATCCTTTTTTTAACGAGCACTACAGGTGAGGCTCATGGACTTTGTGAAGGCCGAATGACGCCACGTTGCAGCATATCGCTCACCTGTTCGGTAATAACTTGGCGTTCCGCCGCAGAAACACGATATGGTAATTGTAGTAGTGGCGCATGGGAGCTGGTATCGATGTATTGTAGAGTGGTAGAAGTGCGGCCAAGTGAAGGTTTGACAACATCGAAAGATTCGCGGTACTGGTACAGCAGTTGGATGAGTTCAGATCGTTCAGATGGTGACAGTCCGTCTGCGATCGCCGAGTCGAACACTTTCGAAGCCTGTAGATCAGAGTAATCAAGTGCACTGACGGCGGCGTGGTCACTTTGGTATGATTCTTGCGGCACGGTAAAAATTTGTCCGTTATCAATGGGCTGTACGCATCCGAGAGACTCGCCTCTAAACAGTTTGATGGTAAGCGGAAAGGGATGGTAAGGCAGAGAGCACTGGCTCCATTAGAAATTGAGAGGGTCTAATAAGGGAGCAGAAGTGGTTTCCGACTTGGAAAGTGGCTTGATGGCTCAAAAAATGCTACTTCATCACGCGTGCCATCGGAGACCACAGGGAGCAAAACAGCTGTTGTCGGTGGAATGTCAGTGTATTCTTTGGCAACTAGCTTGTGCGTGGCTTGATTGGTGTGGTAGTAGGGCTGGTGGAACAACGGAAGCAGTTCAAGTTCGAAACGGGCACAATCTCTAACGGCACGATTACGCGATAGGAAATCCCAGCCAAGTATGATGTGATGAGAGCACGAGGAAAGGACGACAAACTCAACAATGTAGTGGTCATCCGCAATTGTGAGTCGGGCCGTGCAGGCGGCTATAGGTCGAACAGGTTCTCCATTCGCTGCACGTAAGGACACCATATCAAGTGGCGTGGTCACCTTTCGGAGCTTGCGGCAAAGTTTGGCGTCTATAACAGACACAGCGCACCGGTATCCACAAGAGCGTATGCATGGGCACCAGTCTATAAAAACTTCGACAATATTTGACAGCAAGGTGCAAGGACTTGAACATTTCGATATCGCAGTTTTTGCACCCTGATCTGTGACGGCTAGTTTCCCTCATATTGAGGGGCTGGTCGTGGACGCATGGGTGACAAGGAATGTTGATTGGGTGAAGGTGAGCGACGAGACGAAGTTGCCGGATAGTCACGGGAAGACGTGTTTGACTGACGATCCGAACTTTCATAGCCAAAAGGGGGTCGGTCCATGTAGTTGCTTCGTGGTCGGACTTCTTTGTAGACGGGCACGCGATGACGGCCGTATCAGGAGATATGGCCAGGGCCGCCGCATGCAAAACAGATCGGCCGGTTATCGCGCGTTCGCCAGACATTTGCAGCGACGGGCGCCATCCACGTGGCATACGACTGAGTCGAGGTTGTAGTAGCGAGGAGAGGAGCCCATGCGACGGAAGACTGAGCAGGAGCGGTGACATGCGGCAGTCCATTGAACGGCGAGTGCTGGTGTGGCTGCTGCCTCTTTACTGTGTCAGCATAAGTAAGAGGCGCGGCGACAACTTGCTGCTGAAAGGGCAAAGGCATAGCCTCGGCGATCTGGTCCTGAAGCGCATGTCGGAGCATGGGAGCTAATGGTGCCGGTGGTCGCTCTTGCTGCTGCTGCGGCAGCTCTTGGCACTGACAAAACGGTAGGAGGGAAAGCTGACGTGCGACCTCCTCACGCACGAAGTCTTTCATTTGTGCTAGAGGTGGGAGTGGCCAGCTACAACGTCCAGTGCAGTGAGTGGTTGGTTAGACTGAAACGGACGACGGATGAGAGCTCGTTGCCGTAGCAATTCGTCGTAGCTTTGGCCCAGAGTTACCTCTTCAGACACCATGCCAGAAGACTTCACGAGGAGCATTTGAAATACGTCGTCATCGACACCTTTCATAATGTGCTGGATCTTGGCACTTTAGCTCACTGCGGCATCGAGGCGCCTGCAGAGATCGAGTATGTCTTCGATATAGGCGGTAAACGTTTCGCCAGGTTCTTGTGCCCGTGAGCGCAGGCGTTGTTTGGCGCGCAACTTCCGCACGGCAGGGCGACCGAAAACCAAGAATATTGCCTGCTTGAAAGCGGCCCAGTTCTAAAACTCGGATTCGTGGTTTGTGTACCACAGTTTCGCCAAATTAGCCAAGTAAAAGTTGACGGTGCTCAACTTCACAGCGTCATCCCACCTGTTTGGTCCACTGACGTTTTTGTAGGACGACAGCCAGTCCTCGACGTCCTGGTCTTCGGCGCCCGAAAAGATTGGGGGATCTCGCTGGTGAACCGGGCTGGGGCAAATAGCGGCCGCGAGAGGTGCTGTCTGTTGGGCAGCGTCAACTTGCATGGTCGATGGCAGGGTGCGGGATCGGAGTTCCAGGGTGTAGGTGATGTAGTTACCCTGCACAATCCACCTCACGTAAAAAGGGTTTATTGAAGCACAGAGCAAGCGTGTGGTAGCTCGAAAAGAATGCAGGTGGACCCAGATGACGGTGCTTGATCGCTGATCTCGTGCCTTTTTCTTGTGTTGATGATAGCTGACCTGATGGTATCAACGTCTTTCTTATTCACTATACAGTGAATGTCCCTACTGAAACGTTTCGTATGCGATGTCCAATAATTCCGTATGTTTCCGTAAGAATCTTACGAAAATATATGGAAAATATATAGGAAACATATGTATTCTTTATGGAAACATATAGAATTATTGGACTCGCATACGGAACGTTTCAGTAGGGGTATCTACGCAATATCGGTGTGCCTGCATATTCACTCATGCACCATGGCGCGTAGCAGGTGCGTCCACTGATAAAGGCTCAGAAACGCAGTAAAGGCGCTAAAAACGAGCAATTAAACGCTTTCGCAGGCTCGGGCGCGCGCGCTCCCGATGCAGACGCTTTTGAGATCTCCAGTACCATGGTACAACAGCACCGTCGCTACTGTCACCCGCCGGAGAATCAGCTGGGATGCGGCGCGGCCGCCTTGTTCAGTCCACTTCCCCCTTCGAGCACACTGTATCCTTGAGTTGCTGCCAGACTTGAAGGGTCAGTCTTGCCAGAGTGCCGCCATACTTGGTAGAGAAACTTGCTTTTGTAGTACTGGCTTTTCCGTGAGGGTTTTGTGTCGTACGCGGTGCACTTCGCGAGTGCATGCGTGACGCTGGCCGTTTGACTTAACGGAATGAACCGCGCCTTGCAGACTTTGGGACGCGTTCTTTTACTGTGTGTGCTGCCGTGCAATATAGAGGCCGCTTTAAATAACGAAATGAACCACGCCTTGCAGAAGCCTGGGCGCGTTCTCTTGCTGTGTGCGCAACTGTGCAATTAAGAGATCGCGTCTCAGTATTGAGGACAACGGGGAAATCTGAATAGAGGCGCAGCCGGTAGTGCGCTGCCCCTCCCCCTCCCAGCTAGGGGAAGCGTAGCTTATCCGTCGTGGTGCGTAGTCGACGCGGCCCCTAGTAAATATTTCTGATAGAGTTCTGAATCAGTCTGATACAGTTTCCTATAAGTTGTACCAGTTTTGTATTAGACTGAAACAAATTTATCGGTTCTTATAGACATACATATCAGTCTGATACATTTTCTTACCAGTGCTACCAGCTTTTGAATAAGTTTGATTGGTCATTTATATGGCATGTATTAGCCTATAGAAAATTAGTCTTTTGTTCAATTATCGAATCTTCATAAAATGCATTACTGACATTTTAACAGTAGTTCTTTTTTGAACACACTGCCCACATATATACAATTGGTCATTTCTGCATGTATATTAGTGTATCAGTGTTGTCTACTGAACACTTGGTGACGATTGTGTGAAGTGTTACGATCACTTGAAGAGTGCGACTGGCAGCTTTTGGATGCGTAGAATAGAATGTACAATGTTTCAAGGTGGTGCATAATTCACAAATTGAGTTCTATGCAAAGCAGGTTTCAGCCTAGATTAACACCTTATTCTATGTAAAAATGGGGTTGCAGGTGTCAGACAGCAACTAAGTTTATGCTGACAATTATAGAAGACATCTAGAAATTTCAAGATACTAGTATCCCAAACTTATCAGATAGCAGTATAAACAAAACTCAAAACAATACAAACAGAACTTCTCATCACAGAGCAACACCAACATAGTTTTCGAAATTTTTAGCTAATGGGCCAGTAAATATATCAAAACATGGAACTTCATAATCAGTGCACTACTGTAAATTGAGCATGCCGATACAATAATTTTTTGCAACGGCGTAGAGCTGAAAGCCTCGGGTGGTGCTGCAGTTTCTCCCTTTCACAGCACAAGCCACCCACAGCTGTCTCTCCCACATAGTGCTTTGCTTTCAATAACGAGCCACTACATTAGTGCCATAATCCATACTGGACGAGATTCTTTGAAGAAACAATGAAATGCTCCTTTAAGTAATCAATAATTGACCTCATTGTCAAAACCTTATGCCTCCAAATTCACTGCCAAAATTATTTCAAAGCAAGTAGAGGGTTTTATTGTGCAGTTCAACTGATTTCTTTTTTTTCTTGTCAGTCCCAACAAGCTGCGCTGAAAACGACAGGGAAGAATGGTAGTAAACAAATGCGTTATGTCAGGACGCATTATGACTAAAGCGTGCTTGAACAAACACGGTAGCTTTTTCGTGTTGCCGTTCCCAGGTGCGAGTGTGACTATGCAATGTTACAAGATTTCGGCTAGCAGTGCCAGCACGTGGCAGCACCCCGTGACAAGAAGCACGTTCCATTGAAAGGCCACTTTTGATTTATTTTGGGGTTAGGCCAACAGCATGCTCTCAGTTGTTTTACACCACATACAGGCATCCGGAAATTCCAAGTGAGCACCGTCATCTTTATGAAAGAAGTTGCTTGCAGCTGCGATATTTGGCTGATATGTTGATAGCAGCGTCTGTTATTCATAGGTGTGTTTTTGACAAAGCCCAAGCGGTGAAACCGACCTGTTTATTAATTGCCTGTAATCCTCACAAGAATGATAAATAAAAATGCATGTACTATTTAAGGCCAAAGCATTTGACTGCAAGAAAACACACACACACACACACACTCACTCACTCACTCACTCACTCACTCACTCACACAAGAAACTGTCTACCATAGCAAAAGTTCTGTTGTAAAGAGAACAACAATAGAAAAGATCAAGCCAACTTTTAGTTGTCCTACTTTGCTAAACTCATATAGACTTGCTAGATGTGTCACAAGTTTCAAACAAGTTTGGTACATCAGCAACATTGCAAACACGTCCGACATTTATGTGCAAACACACTCTGTCCACATCTTTCGGCAGAAGCACTTTTTCCTCTGCTTCAGAGCGAGAACTGATGTGAGATGTCTTTTTGAATAGTTCAAATGTAAGCCTCACAACAACCTCGGCAAAGAGCAGCGCTTCGAGGTAGGTAATAGTGCACTTCAAGTTGTAAAAGACTATGCCTACTTAGGGCAGAAAATAACTGCGGAGCCGAACCACGAGATTGAAGTAACTAGAAGAATAAGAATGGGGTGGAGCACATCTGGCAAGCACTCTCAAATTATGACAGGTAGATTGCCACTTTCCCTCAAGAGGAAGGTATATAACAGCTGTATCTTGCCGGTACTTAGCTACGGAGCAGAAACCTGGAGGCTTACAAAGAGGCTTCAGCTTAAATTGAGGAGGACGCAGCGAGCAATGGAAAGAGAAATGGTAGGTGTAACCTTAAGACATAAGAAGAGAGCAGAGTGGATTAGGGAACAAACGGGGGTTAAGGATATCATCGCTGAAATGAAGAAGAAGAAATTGACATGGGCCGGGCATGTAGCGCGTAGAGAGGATAACCGCTTGACGTTCAGGGTAACTAACTGGATTCCCAGAGAATGCAAGCGGGTTAGGGGGCGACAGAAGGTTAGGTGGGCAGATGAGATTAAGAAGTTTGCGGGTTTAAATTGGCAGCAGCAAGCACAGGACCAGGTTAACTGGCGGAACATGGGAGAGGTCTTTGTCTTGCAGTGGACATAGTCAGGCTGATGGTGATTATGATGATGATGATGAAGCCTCAAACACATGAGCACACACACAGAGTCTCGCAGGTTATTGACAGGCACTAGTGTAAAATACACGCCATTGTTGCATTGAAAAAGTGTCACTCATGCCGGCATTGTGACGATCCGCATCTGCAGCTCGGTCGGAATCGCTCGAGTGAGTTTTCCTCGAAGCCGTAAGTGTCGTCGGGATCAGAATTTTTATCTCTCTCACCATTCGCATCACTCAGACTTCACGTGTCAAACGCCGCTTCTCCAGAACATCCATTCCCTACCAGCAAAGTTTGCTTGGGCCAAGCATGTTAAAACATCAGTGGCCAAGCTATCCATGCATGGAAAGTTATTGGAGGCCAAGGAGTGTGTGTGCTTGGGAAGTGTGACAAGCCTATCATTGGTCAAGCAAAGGAAGGCCGTGCTTGGAAACTCATCAGAAACGCCTCTTTACATGGTTGGCACTGCGTTTGAATAACATGCAATAGCCAAGCATGTTCTTGGTATGAGAGCCAAGCACTTTGAACAATGCAATTTCTGGCTCATTTATTCGTTTCTTTTCTTGGCTACAATTAAATGCCTTGGGTAGTTATATTCTAGATTTTTCATGCCCCTCCCCCACGAGTACTAACAAGACAAATATTTTTTGTGCTTCAGGTTTATTTCACACGCATATTATAGAAGGCAATATGCCAATTTTTCCATTTCGCAAACTCTTGTGATTCTGAAATGTTGCTTTGGCTTCTCTTGAAGTCATCTATCGTAGCGGCATGCCTTGTCGCACAGATGCACCTTCTTGATCTGAAGCAAACACGAGCCATCTTTGTGTTACGTCCAAAACAGCTGCATCAGTTTTGATGAAAAGGGTGTATCTCACCTGGATTATGGGAGAAAAAAGCATCATGAGGCCCTGTTCTTTAATAAGCCATCTCTTAGGTAACCGCTTTCACCAATTGTCCACACAACACACAGTAGAAACATTTGTTGCGAAAATGATTGGTTATGCATGATTATGAGGATGACAGCACCTGCACAAATGGGAAGAAAATACTTCAACTGCATGATGCAGTTTTATTACAAAGTAGTGTGCAGTCATGAGAGATCCCCATGAAGACAAACAATTGACAAAGAATTCTTTTGTCCTCACACATTCTAGAGCATATATTCTTTTAATTGAAAAAAAGGTAATTTTTTAACTGATAGCATTCTGGAAGCAGCATTGGCGCAGAAGCACTGTTTAGTGTCCTTGTTTTTTGTATTTATGTACCTTTATATTTATAAACATTACTGAGGTAGTCAATGCATCTTTATTTACGAAGGTTATTTTTGTCCCGTAGCTTCTGTTGTCAATGCTTTATTTTATTTCAATGCTCATTATTGAGCAGTCCTGCCGCTTAGTCGTGCATCTGACTGTTTAAACGATGAAATTGGTTATGTGCTCTGGCTCCCACAAATCGGTAAGCTGACAGAACAGGAAATAAGTTTATACAACATTAGGATGGTGAATATGGTGGCATTGAAACTGTTTCAATGCGCAATCTTGCTCCAGATGGCACAAGTTGGCTTTTTTCAGGAGGGCAGCATATATAAATTGAAGAAAGTGTATTAGTAAGCCAAGTTGTCAAACAAAAATCAGTGATGCAGTATGTGCTATATGCTGGTCCTAGTGAAACAATTTCTAAAGAGCAGCAACCAAAATATCACAGCTTCGAGAAACCTACAAAACGAAAAGCCATAAGGTTGTTACCAATAAAAGGCAAAGCAAAACAAATTTATTTGTTTTCTGTTGATGCTCACCAAGCAGAAGCACCATCACGTTTGCAGGCTTTCAAACGGAAGATTGTTCGCAGCGGTCTAGCAGTACTTCTTTGTAACCATATTAGTACAATATGATGGAGTATTCTGCGTACAGCGTATTGAGTATTGCTGAGATTTTCTAGGAACAGATAGCTGACCTGTAAAAAAGCAATACATAAACGAGAAAGTTGATAAATGTAACACATGTTTAGAAGCTTTGAAAAAGCATCTACTACATGCAGTGGTTGTGGTTCCAACAAAAGGATATTCTTGCCATAACAAAGCTGCATCGATTCGTCAAAATATTCATTGCACATTCTACGAAGTACTTGTAGGACTGGCAAAAGTATGCCTTTGTTGTAGAAAATTGTGATTAAAATTGAGAAAACCAAGTGAATATTTAGGCCTAAATATTTCTTGTAAACAGCAATTTTCGGCGTAAATTTTGTAAAGACTATGTTGGACAACTAGAAGAATCGTCTGTTTTTGTGTAATTTATAAGCAGTATGACGAGTAGCACTCACTCTATGCAAAAAATAGAACCAATGTACGTAACTAACAATACATTTAGCTGATTATAGATAACTTACGATAGAATATACAAAGAAAGTTCTGAAGAAATCATTACAATCAGAATAGCATCGCTCGCCAATGTTGTTCACCTATTGACTAACTACAACTTTCGAACTCTGCACATCTTCAAAATTAGCTGATTATAGATAATTTACGATAGATTATACAAAAAAAGTTCTGAAGAAATCATTACAATCAGAATAGCATCGCTCGCCAATGTTGTTCACCTATTGACTAACTACAACTTTCGAACTCTGCACATCTTCAAAATTAGCTGATTATAGATAATTTACGATAGATTATACAAAGAAAGTTCTGAAGAAATCATTACAATCAGAATAGCATCGCTCGCGAATGTTGTTCACCTATTGACTAACTACAACATTTGAACTCTGCACATCTTCAAAGCTGTGCCAACATTTGAAATGACAACTTTCTCAATATCGATAAATAAAATACCAGAGTCGCTGAAGCTAAAATTTTATCATAACACTTTTTTTCAAAACTATATTTTCATTATTGTAGACCCAACAATACCGATGAACCTTGTGGCGCCATAGCATTACGTAAAAGAAAAAATGATACAGGGGCGGCTGAATTTGGATGGTAGATGACCCATGGCTTTCTCGCTTTCGGCACAAGCCTTCATATCCATTTTACTTTTTGTATGACCGCACGAACAAGTTTATAATTTCGAATTATTGATAAAGCACTGGCGTCCACCCTGAATCGCATGGTGCGTTAGCGAGATGCACTCGTCGTCAGCGACAGCAGTCCCGCCAGAAGCGAACTACAAATGGCCGCGCACCTCGCGTCAGCATACACAACCGGCGGCTGGGCACCTGTCCTTCGGATCGGGTCGTTTCAGTTAATTTTAGGTTTTCCCCGAAAACAGTGTATCGCTAGTTTTTAAGAAATACGCCGAATGGAATCGGTGCTCGAACACTGTACCGAAGAACGTTTCGAATATGTCCGGTCTTCTAACAAGAGACTACGCCATGTGCAATCTCGCCGAGACGAGTTAGCACTACAGCTAGGACTACGTAGCACCCGCTTCTTAACACATGTGCAATTTCGCCCCGTAAACCTGACCACCAATTCGCATATGGCACTGAGAGAACAAGGGCAAATACAAGTACGGCTGATACTTACTCACCTCCTATTTCAAATTTATTAAACATCTCATCGCTGCACGGCTGTGATGGCTGTGACATCCATCCAACGTGCGAACGAGGTGAAGAAGTCATACACGTAACACGCGGTGGAATGGGGAAGCGAGCGTAAATGGTGCATGCGTGTATACTGGCTTAAAGCTAAATGAATTGCAATATTTTTGAAGACTTTTGAAGTATTACGTAAGTGCTTTACAGCCATTCCAGTTTGTGTATTTCTGAAAATTGCCTGTTTGGATGCTTTGGTGAACTATTTTTCTTAAGCGTGGTAGGGCTGTGCATGGGCAAAAAGGCGCGCGCGCGGTAAAAAGTGTGCAGCTTAAACGCCACTTTGTGCGCTTGCTGGTAAACTTCGGTCCTTTGGATGAAAAGAAAAAGAAAGAGGTATTCCGTAGCGAAGCCAGTGCGAACTGAATTAATGACCGCAAAAAATGAACGTCCTTGGCTATTCGGTAGCTATTCGTCTGACTTCACGACAGAGTGACCAAAGAAACGGACACATCCGCTCTAACCGCTTTCCTTTATTATCGCTTCTACGTGCTCTCATGCCATCACATTCTGTCGAATAGTATATAATACACAAAAGTAAGTAAGCTTGATGAACAGGTTAATTTTGTGAGCACTGGCCGGCAATCATGGTATGTGTCAAGAAAGCCGTTGGCCTCCATGTTAAATATCACAGGTATTTTCCAAAACTTTTTCGTTCTAATTATTAGGAAGGGCAAACAACTAAGAGAAACGCACACTTTTAAGAACAGATTTGAGGCTTTCACTTTCATGTCACCCATATTTTGCTTGCAGGCCATATTCTTTTCTGTCACGCTGTCCGGGCATTGACCAATGATGACGGAAGCCGATAGAAACCCAAGCTGTTTTAAATCATCGGTCATCGGCCAATGCTGTTAGGGTTATGAGCTAAAAACTAAGGAATGCTCTTGCTGAGTGTAGCTAGTCGGAAGACTGCGCCTCCACCGCTTTATGATATAGGTTCTATGTCCGAGGTACTACATGTTGCGATCCAGGCTCCGAACAGCGCTTTCTTCTATTTGATCGAGGCTGGAGTTGAGTTGAATCCATCTCTTGTCGAACTTGACACAAACTTCAAATAGTGCGCTTCATCGTTTCTACGCAAAATGAGGCTGCGGGACTGATCATAAGTGACCGAATAAAGGTCGATTACATCGACCAAGGCTTCACATTCACAACCTGCTTGCTGTGCCTTGAAGATTGTGTACGCGGCGCGGAATGTGCTGAAAACTATAACACGTGCCGCGATATCACGGCGCCAGATAGTAACCCCACAGAACACCTACCCACAGAACACCTGCCAGTTTCCACGCGCACGCTTAAGGTGTACCTGTGTTCTGTTACAGAGTACTAGAAGGGGGCAGTGGAGTGAACGAGGCCGCGGCGCCGCATCTCGGCCGATTCTCCAGTGAGTGACAGTAGTGGCAGCGCTGTAGTTCCATTCGGACTGGCATGGTGGATGGACGTGTTTTTTGAGCGCTCCCGATCGACTGCGCAGATAAGTGGTTTTGCATGTTTTGAACTTGCCTTTATACTTAATGAGGCAGCAATTAACTTTGTATCATTTATTACATTGTACGACCTTTTCGGAGATCAGTCACCAGGTATATACTAGTTTGTGTGTGTGTTTGTTTCTTTGCGTTTTATTTCTTGCCACCCCGTGGGGAAAGCGCACGTACATTGAACACGCAAAAGTTTGTAGTAGAGCTTAGACTTTCACTTTTTCGTAGGGCAGGGATCATGTTTTGTAATTATCGAGTAAGACAATTCGTGAGGAATTCATAAGCTTCAGCAAAGTAGTGGTGGGGCTGGGAGGGGACAAAGCAGCCGGCGCCACAGGTGCACCTAACCCCCAGGCAAAGGGCGCTACAGGTGAAAAGTCACAGCATGTGATAATCGTCTGGGATTTGAATTTAAATCGATGCGCAGAAAGAATCAAATAAAGGGTAAGAGGTGACAAGATGGTTGAAGTAGGGACGTTTCCAGGACGCAAGCTGGAAGCAGTCATGGGAAAAGCGAGCGCAAAACTCAAAACTACAGCTGATACATGAAACCTAGTGATAATTTCAGGTGGTTTACACTGTTGAGAAAAGGACGAGCTGCCGTGCCCAAGGCGAAGTCCACTCATCCACCTCTTCTTTATTCTGAATGCCGGTCTAATATCCCATGATGATAACGTCGCTCCTCGTCTTCTACACAATTTGTAACATCCTCCGCGCCCCCACAGTGGTGCCTGTCGACAAAGAAAAATGAGTGCTCACAAGAGTCCGAGTACAAATAGTTCGTCAATATTAGTAAGAGTTCCACGTCAGTCCTAGTAGTGCCATTCGGGTTGGATCCTGCACTTGGTCTTCCAGCGGTGTTTTCAGCGCTTGTGGCACGTTGGTGCTATTGAGTGCGTTGACATCGATGCACCTCTGTTGTCGCTGAGCAGGTTTGCTTTGTATCTAAATTCCCACTAAAGGCGCTTCTGGGCAAATACTGTGCAGCTTTTTCTCAGGCAACTTTTTTTCGCTTTCTTTTCTGGCTCCATTTCTCTTGCATTTCCGTTGCCTCCGTCCTCGTCTCATCCTTTCTCTTCGGCGCTGTGGCACTGTCTTGGCATTTCGCTGTTTCGCGGTAATCGGCACTGCCATACATATTCTCTTCCATCTTGATTTGTGCTCCTTTCTCATTGAGCAGAAGCTTAGAGCTGTAACATGGGGCTTGCTTTTTTTGTCGCCACGGACTTCTTTTCTTTTTCATTTCTTCTCGCTCTATGAAGTGGCCTTGATTTTCCTCGGTCTGGCACTTGTACGAACGGCGGTTAGGGCTTCGTAACGTCTGAATCTCGCAGCCTTCGCTTGGACGCATTATCAATATCTCGCGAATGACCTTCTAGATCTAGAAAGTCTTCTTCGTTCTCAATCATGGGAATACCTTCCACCTCGAACACTGCAGCTGTTGTAGACTTCTTGTTAATAGCTTGATGGGTGCAGCACGATAATGAGATCTCTAAAGGCGCAGAAGAGGCTTTCTCTGTAGCTGTAATTCTAGCTTGTGTGCTGCAATTTTGTCCCTCTATTTGTCCTGTGGTACACTCATCCATGTTCTGTGGGACAAGATGGCCGTTGAAGACGTAATTGTTAGATTGCGGTGACATTGTTAGAAAAAGCACTTTCTTCTGAGCCTCCGTTCTCATACGTTGTCGTATTAGGTCTAGGTGCGTCTGCCGAGCCTTTAATGAATCTGCGATCTTATATTCTGTTCTGACCCTTGCTGTCAGCTTCCTCCATCTCTGATTCCAAGTGATCGATGTCAACTATGTCCTCTACTTCCTTGTCGATTATTTTGAGTTCCTCGTACTGCTCAAACTACGTCGTAACTCACAGATTGGTGGGCTATCCAATTGCCGAAGACATTCGATGTCTGCGATGACCTGCGTGCGTGTTTGACTCCGCTTTTCATAGAGGGCCTCCATGATCCTGTCTAGTGTCGGAAACGTGAGAAGTCACTGGCCGGCCATGTTACGAGGCGAAGTCGGAGTCAACTCGGCCTCCATCGCAGATGGTTCACACAACGAATATCCGTCACTTGTCGGGCTGTCGTTCATCATGATCTTGTGCATATCGGGCCATCGTCATGAAGGGCGAGTCAGTACTAAGCCGGAGAAGACGTGAGGGCTCCCATCTCGCGAACCTCCAGATGGTGCCTGCACTCATGGGGTTTCGCTGTCAGGACGTACGTCGTTGACCTATGGACTGCCTTCACTTGTGAACATCGGGCCATCGTCGTGAAGGGCGAGTCAGGAGGGAGCTGAAGTAGACGTGAGGGCTCCCGTCTCGCGAACCTCCAGACGATGCCTGCACTCGCGGCAGTTCATGGGTGCTCCTAGTAGTCTTAGTTACAACCGGAGTTGTGCTCCAAGGTCACAGTGGTGGTTAGGCCTCGCACATCAGCTTTACCCACGGCGGCTTCACAAACGTCCTCGAGGCTACAACTGCGGTCGAAATTTGTGAAGTCCGCTCCGTCTCACCTCCGAAGGTCCTTCCTCCCGGGTTTTACGGCACCAAAATGTTGAGAAAAGGGCGAGCCGCCGTGCTCATGGCAAAGTCCACACATCCACCTCTTATTTATTCTGAATGCTGGTCTAATTTCCCATGATGATAACGTCGCTCCTCGTCTTCTACACAATTCATAACATACACGATGTCTTAAATGAAGATACGGCAGGAATAGCAACCACACTGGCAAAAGGGGTCGATGACATCCGTGCCACCTCTCAAGTACAGGTAGTGATATGCACGACACCAGAGGTACCGGTGCGTGACGGCAACCTGCGAAGAGCGATTGTCAATGCAAACCAAGAGATATGGCGGATGAGTCGAGAGAAAGGTTTTGAGGTAGTGGAAATCATCAGAGAGGTGCATAGGTGGGGTGGTTTTCACCGAGACAGAATTCACTTTTATGGGCGGCTAGGTCATGAGGTGGGTTGGCGACTTGCAGGACGCACAGTAGCTTTTTAGAGGGGCACATGGGCCATTCGGAGTGTAGGATAGCTAGTAACGAGGAAAACATCCAGGGAGACTCTTTGACAGGTGGTATGGACAGATACAATTCCAATGTAGCACCATTATCTAAGATAGGTAGAGCCCGGGCAGAAATAAACGTAGCCACGATGGCTGAGCCAATTCAGACATACGGTATATTAACAGGCAGGGTGGCAGGAACAGGCTGAATTGGGTAGAGATAGAAGAACAGCTAAGGCAGGAGAGGCCGATGGTATACGGTTTTGTAGAAACACACCTTAGAGATATGAAACAACCTGCTAACAATCCGGACTACGCGTGAGAATATTGTAGTAGAACAGAAGGCAGCGAAAAAGGGGGTGGTAAAAGTACAGACTGCAAAGCGTCAACAGAAGTTCAAGGAACATTTATGGCTAAAAGGAAAAGTGGTAGGGCAAATGACATTCCTTGGTTTAGTGTACTTGTGGACGGGAGCAAAGGCCATTGAGGAAAAGCCGGCATTGGTAGAGTGTACATAAAGGACATTGAGGCATTAGGAGGAGAGTGCGAGATAATTTTACTATAAGATATGATTGCGCACAAAGAAGATATAGATGGGTATATCGACCGATTAGGCAAAATTATCATAGATATGTGTGGAGGGCATGATTTGATCATTTGCAAGAGTACCGAGAAGTGTGAAGGGCAAATAACATGAGAGGTAGGAAGGCTGAAGTCGAGGACAGATTACGCACTGATGTCACATAGAATGTGTGATAAGCTTGGGGGAATGCACATAGATGAATATGATTACGGAAGTCTGGGTAGTGATCACAAATGTATGAAGCTGAGTTTTCGAACACCATGCAGTGAAAGAGGGAAGGAGACATGATGAGCAACTACAGAAAAAGTCTTATTCAGAAAGGCAAATAGAAATAGATACTAAAGAAATTGAGAAAATAATCACTGAGGATAATAAAACAGGGTGGACATACACAAATCTAACTACACTGTTTGAGCTAGAGCTCGCGAAGGAACGTGACAAGTTACCCCAGAAAAAAAGACACAAAAGCAAGAGTTGGTGGGATGAAGAAGTTAAGAGAGCCATAGCAAAACGTCAGGAAGCCTCCAGGGAACACAGACTTGCTAAGCAGCGGGGTGAACCGACAGATGATGTTGAAAGAAAATGGGAAATCTTTCTAAGCTGTAGAAGGGACGCCTTCCTTCTGATCAATGAAAAGTTTAGAAGAAAGGATGCGCAGTGGCTGGCAGAAGAACATAAAAAAAGATAGACAGGCCGAAGCGAAATTTTGGAACCATCTAAAATTCCTAGCTAATGAGAGGAGTCTAGAGCTGAGGTTTACAACTGCAGCTCAAGGTGCTAGGCTAGAAGGGGACGAAGCTATTGAATATATAAGAACAAGCGTAACAGAAAATTTTCGACAAAGAAGTGCCTTATGCACCTCAATAGACAAGGATGGATCAAGTGGCGCAATGGCTCCATTTTCACAACGAGAGCGGGAACGGGCTGAGAAGAAGATTCCTAGTAGTACATCAACAGGCCCAGATGGCATTCCAGTTATGCTGATAAAGACATTAGGTCCGAAGTCTAAACAGACTTTGAGAGAGGCAGTGAGCAAAGCAATAATCGATGGTGAAGTCCCGGGTGGATGGAAACTTAGCAGGATGAGCATGATTTACAAAGGAAAGGGGGACAAAGCTGACACAAACAACTACCGTCCCACAACAGTGACATCAATGGTCTACAGGCTCGCAACGCAGATGTGAAAGGAAAGACTGCAGACATGGATAGAGGATGAGGGGTGCTGGGGGAGCTGCAGAATGGGTTTCAAAAACACAGGAGGTCGGAAGACAATCTGTTCTCTTTGACGCAGTACATCGAAATAACAGAAAAGGAACACAGGCCCCTATGGCTAGCATTTTTGGATATCAAGGGAGCATAAGATAGTGTGGTTCAAGAGGACTTGTGGAGAATATAGGACCCACTAGTCGTGAAAGATGGAGTCACTAATCTTTTAAAACATATCTATAAAGGTAACAAGGCAGTTATAAAGTGGAAAGAACAGGTGTCCAAGCTCACAAAGGTAAAACGGGGACTTAGGCAGGGGTGTCTTTCAACCTTGTTATTCATGATGTACCTACAAGGACTAGAGGCCAAATTAGAAGGAAGTGGACTGGGCTTCAAAATCGCTTTCGTCAAACAAGGAAAACTCATTGAACAGGCACTGCCAGCATATATGTACGCAGATCATATAGTGCTAATGGCCGACAACAAGGAAGATTTGCAGAGATTGATGGACGTCTGCGGTAATGAGGGCGATAAGTTAGATTTGAGATTAAGTAAGGAAAAATCAGAAATCACTTTTAATCTAATGAAGGTAGTGAGCTTAGAATACAGGAGGTCACGCTAGAATTAACAGATAAATACAAACATCTGGTCGTAAGGTTAAGCAATTGGGCCGAGTACCTAAGGGAACACGAAATATACGTGACGGCTAAAGGCAACAGGAAGGCAGCGGTGATGAAAAACAAGACGCTTTGAAAATACATTGGGTATAATGTTGTGAGAGGAATATGGAAAGGGGTCATGGTTCCTAGTCTGACGTTCGTAAATGCGGTCTTGTGCATGAGATCAGAAGTTCGAGCAAGATTAGAAATTAAGCAACGTGGAATTGGTAGGCTTGCCTTGGGAGCTCACGCGAATACACCAAATCAGGGAGTACAAAGTGATACGGGTGGACATCATTTGAGGGCAAAGAAGCTAACAGCAAGATAAAGTTTGAAAAGTGATTGAGGGAAATGGGTAGGAGCGTTGGGCTAGGAAGGTATTCAGCTAGTTGTACATGAATGTCGATACAAAAAGGAGGAAGCGAACGAGAAAATAGACTGGTAAATACTTATAAAACATCAGGGGGTCAAACTAAAAAAGAATTATCGGTTAAGAAGAAGGTGAAGGAAGATGAGACCAATATTTGGAGGTTTGGCATGAATAAAAAGTCCGCACTAGAGATCTATCGTACTCTTAAGCAGAAAATTACCAAGGAAAGAATCTATGATAATACTTGGGGTAGTTCTCTACTGTTTGAGGCCGCAACGGGAGTATTGCGAACCAAGACATATCGGACCAAATACGAAGGGGTAGGCACGGAATGCAGTGCGTGTGAAGAGGAGGAGTAAACTGCCGAACACTTGGTAATGATCTGTAACGGGCTTCACCACATAGTTCAGAATGGTGAAGCAGAGTTTTTCAAAGCACTGGGGCTTAGGGACAGGGAGGTCAAAATTGAATTTACGCGGGTAGAATTACCTAAAAGGAGGTTATCTGATTGGTGGCTAGAGTCAAGGCACGAGTGAAATTTAAACGCTTCACTGCAAAATATGAGTCCTCAACCTCACTATATACAGGGAAAAATATATCTAGTTTTTGGTTCACTTATTATTACGGCTTATTGACGTTGGCCTCCGCCCTATCTAAAGGGTGCAGCCATATCAATATATCCATCCACTGAAGATCTCAAAAACGTCTGCATTGGGAGCGCGCGTGCCCGAGCCTGGGAAAACGTGTCATTGTTCATTTTAGCGCGTTTATTGCGTTTCTGAGCCTTTATCAGTGGGTGCACCTGCTACGCGCCATGGTGCATGAGTGAATATGCAGGCACACCGATATTGCGTTGATACATTCACTGTATCAAAAACCTGCCGACACACACACAAAAAAAAAACGCTGATCGGAATTTGCACGGATCCGCATACCTCCTTACTCAATCAGCGCTTTGAGCTGTGTCCATAAATCGCTACTGGCGAACTACAAAAAGAGTAGAAGTATCGAAACCACAATTAAATCATACGCTCGTTTTGTCTGCAGTCTCTATGATATGCAGAGCACAGTGTTCCTGATTTGAGTCTACATGCGCTTGATTGTTTCACGAGAAACCCGAGTATAAGAAAGTTGTCAGAACAATAATTGGTGACGACTCTGTGTATCATGCCAGTTTTGCGGAAGATAATAATTATTTCTTTCCGAAAGACTTAATACATATTAAACTTATTAAAAGAACTCAAAAACATATTTAAAAGTGTCAATTGTATATATAGCTCCTCTGTTAATCTGCGTGAGTTCATTGTAACCAGTCCTCGTTTTGTACCGAGAGTTCAAATTGTGGTGTTTTCCGAGTAATATATTGGCGTAACGCCATCGCAAGCGAGGAAATTTTGACAATGTTTTGTATTATAAGGGGTGTTTTTATATTACGTGTCAAAAGTGTAGGCAGGCAGTGGTGCATCTTGTTTTGAGAAATTTACCTTCTGTGTATATGCACACAGTGACACACACACACACACACACACACACACATATATATATATATATATATATATATATATATATATATATATATATATATATATATATATATATATATATATATATATATATATATATATATATATATATATATTGTTGCAGTGCAACGCGAACAAAAGCTGACTGCAGCTTACGACAGCGAAAAAAGCGTGTTCAGGACCAACTGTACAGCAAGACGCCTGCTTCGTTGTCGTCCCGAAAACAATCTGTCCTACTAGCATGAATCTGCAAAACATTCCTATCGTCGTTCTTTTTCATTTACACATTGTCACTTGCCCCTCCTTATAGTAGCATCGTCCCGATGCTGACTCAGACCCACCGTATTTTTTTAACGTGTAGTTAGTCGCTCACGTACGGCTTCATACGCACTACACGTACAAGTTCAGGCTGGTGCTGGCGACGCCTCGGGCAGTGGGGACTGTCGGAGACGACCTTGTAGGTGACATCACTTAGCTGGCGCGATACTCGGTAAGACACAAACTATTGCTTTAGCAGCTTCTCAGAGAGTCCACGTTTTCGTACGGGTGTCCAAACCCACACTCTGTCACCTATTTTGTACGTTACTGTTATATGGCGAGCATTGTAGCAGCCTGCGTCGTAGTCTTGTCACTGGCGGATGCGTAAGCTGGCGAGCTGCCTAGCTTCTTCCACGCGTTCAGTGAACACGTCAGCGTCTGTGTCGGTACCATCCCATTCATGTGGCAACATAGAATCCAGCATTGTCCGTACCTCTCGTCCGTGAACCAAGCTGAATGGAGTCATGCGAGTCGTTTCTTGTTTAGCCGTATTGTATGCGAACGTGACATAGGGTAAAATTTTGTCCCAATTCTTATGTTGGACATCCATGTACATCGACAACCTGTTTTCAATCGTCTTGTTGAAATGCTCAGTTAGTCCATTCGTTTGCGGGTGGTACGAAGTGGTCTTACGGTGAGTCGTTCCACTAAGCATGGTCTAAAAGAGCGGCCGTAAATGCTGTTCCGCGGTCTGTTATCACGACAGCCGGGGCACGATGGCGTAGTACAATATTGCCGCGAACCATGCATTGGGTTTGTTTATTTGTGTTTTGTTTTTCCGGCCTGGCTGCGCCGGCCTGTGCTATCACTGTTTTCACAGCGTTTCGAACAAACGCTATCACAGCGTTTCGAACAAACGCTATCAAACAGCGTTTCGAGCGTTTCGAACAAACAGCGTTTCGAACAAACGCTATCACAGCGTTCTCGATACAATTCAACTTTTCGAGAAACCCTCGCGCCGAGGGATATAAATTCCCGCACAGCCGATGCCGTGACATTCGATCGCTGACGCTCACTCGCGTGCGCGTCGTTTTGCCGACCACTGCTTCGCCGCCTGTGTATTCTTTCAGTTGTTAGGGGAGCACAAGTTCGCTCCAATAAACTTGTTTTCCTTATAGACAACTGCGTCGTCCTTTGCTGCGTGACATCTGGTGGAGGTGCGGGGTACATGAACCCTAAGCCATTGCCAAGCCGACAAGCAAGCCCAACACGACAAGCACGCCCAACTCAAGTCAGCCGCCGACAGCAAGGCCTTCAGTCAGAGTTTGGACTGCTCCCGGATAAAAGGAGAAAAGAAGACGTAAAAACCACGATGATCGACGCAGGCACCATGACCAGCGCTACCAACTCTCCCGTCGTTCTGCAACAACCTCGTGAGCCCCCATCATTCCGAGGATCTCCTGCTGAAGACCCGGAAGAGTGGCTGGAGAAGCTGGAGCGCATCCGCATCTTTAACAGGTGGGATGACAAAGAAACGTTTCGTCATGTCTTCTTCTATTTAGAGGATGCAGCTCGAACGTGGTTTGAGAACCATGAAGGCTCCCTAACCGACTGGACTGTCTTTAAGAGCGAATTCCTCAAAACATTCGCTACGGTTGTGCGGAAAGAACGAGCCGCCTTTTTGTTGGAGACGCGAATGCAACACCCTAACGAAGGTGTTGTACTTTTCGCTGAGGAGATGAAGATGCTGTTCCGGAGAGCTGACCCTGAAATGGCAGAAGAGAAGAAGGTGCGCTTTCTGATGCGGGGAGTTAAACAAAAGCTCTTCGCTAGACTCATCCGCAACGCCCCTAAGACCGTTGCTGAGTTCGTCACCGAGGCTTCGATGATCGAGAAGACCTTGAATATGCGTTCGCGGCAATACGATAGACCACTCAACACCCTTTCGGTGAACCCGGTAAACGCCTCTGGATCGGCGACGGAAGACTTGCGGGAGACCATCGGCGCCGTCGTTCACGAGGAACTGAGGAAATTGATCCCAGCAACGCCGCAGCCCCAAGTCGCCTCCCTTACTGACGTCGTCCGCGAGGAGGTTCAGCAAGCACTGGGGAATTCTACGCCGTCGGAAGCATCTTACGAACCACAAGCGATGACCTACTCCGCTGCTGCTCGTAGACCCCGACCCGTCCTAACCCGTTATCAAGAGGCCCTGCCGTACCGCCGCCCAATGTCGCCCGCCCGACCCCCTGTAACCCGAAACCAGGCGCCCAGGAAGACCGAGGTGTGGCGAACGCCAGATAATCGTCCGCTGTGCTACCACTGCGGAGAGGCCGACCACGTCTACCGCCGCTGCCCGTACAAGAGGCTGGGTTTGCGTGGGTTCTCCGTCGACGCACCCCGCCCGCGAGCCGGCCAGCGCCAATTTGAGATCGAAGAATACCTGTCGAACACCAGCCGTGGACCATCCCGTTTCAACCGTTCGCCATCGCCATACCCGTACCAATCCCCCAACCGTCGCAGCAATGCTGACTTCGCCCGTGGAAGGTCCCCCAGCCCACGAGGGGGAAACTAAAAGCAGCAACATCTGGAGGTGAAGTTGCACAACGATGAAAAAATGAAAACCCTCCAACGACGCAAGACCGTGATTCATGACATGCCCTCATCCCGACGACCCGACGACACCCTGACGAGACCCCCGAAAACGACGACAGCTACGCTGCGCGACACGTACCCGAAATGACGAAGCCTGCCGCTGAGAAGACGACGATGACGACGCATAGTGCCCGACCATCAACACGCACAACCCGCGACGCGACACCCCGACGCACCCGAAATTCGAGGAAAGCAGCATCCGACGTCCAGTTGTCCATCGACGGCCTTGACGTAGTCGCCCTTATCGACACGGGAGCCGACTACTCGGTCATGAGCGGGTCAATCGCGTCCAAGCTAAAGAAAGTTACGACCAGATGAGACGGTCCGCACATACGCACAGCAGGAGGCCACCTCGTGACCCCAAGTGGAATGTGCACATCGCGCGTCACCATAGATGGCACTACGTACCGTGCGGAGTTCGTCATTTTGCCTAACTGCTCCCGCGACGTAATTCTCGGAATGGACTTTTTGACAGACAATGGCGCAACAATTGATCTGCAGACCAGGTCGATAACGTTTTCTTCCAATCACTCCACGACGCCGCAGCCGAACCTCGGACACCGTGCTGCTGTAAGGATCGCCGACGATCACGTCACCCTGCCACCCCGCGCAAGCTTGATGATCGCCGTCTATTGTGAAGGAGCTGCTCCTGACGTCGACGCTATCGTGGAGACTGCCAAAGGTTGCTTCTAGACCACGGTGTGTCTGTCGCAAGAGGCATTGCGCGGTTTAAGCAACGCAGATCCCACGTTTCGATCACCAATTTCACCGAGGAGTACCAGCATCTAAACAAGGGCGCTGCAATTGCGTTCCTCGAAGAAACGCAAGAAGCGAGTCAAGTGATCGCGGTCGCCACCTTTGAACGCGCACGCGCAGATGCTTCCAGGCTGCCACATCCTTTCGACGTGAACCCGGCGCTATCGCAAGAAAATCGGGACAGATAACTGGAGTTGCTCCGTCGCTACAGCGAGTGTTTTTCCTCGAACTCGAAGTTAAGTCAGACACCTTTGGCGAAGCACCAGATAATAACCGAAGATGGAGCCCGACCTACCAGACAGTCGCCGTACCGCGTTTCTTCAAACGAGCGCGAAGCCATCCGGACTCAAGTAGATGACATGCTCAGCGACGACATAATACAGCCATCGAAAAGTCCGTGGGCTGCGCCAGTTGTACTCGTGAAGAAAAAAGATGGCACTTTAAGATTCTGCGTTGACTACCGAAGACTAAACAAAATCACCAAAAAGGACGTGTACCCTCTGCCACTAATCGACGACGCCCTCGACCACCTCTGCCACGCCAAGTACTTCTCATCCATGGATCTGAAGACCGGCTACTGGCAAATTGAAGTGGACGAGAGAGACCGAGAGAAGACTGCATTTATAACCCCGGACGGTCTATACGAGTTCAAGGTGATGCCGTTTGGGCTGTGCACGGCGCCCGCAACGTTTCAGAGAGTCATGGACACTGTGCTAGCAGGCCTGAAGTGGCACACTTGCCTCGTATACCTCGACGACGTTGTCGTATTTGCCCGGACTTTCGACGAACACCTCACAAGGTTGAAATCTGTACTCGAGGCCATTCGTACGTCGGGGTTAACGCTGAAGCCTGAGAAGTGCCGTTTCACGTACGAGGAACTCAAGTACTTGGGTCATGTCGGGAACGCCGCAAGAGTCCTACCTGACCCGGCAAAAACATCAGTCATTGCGAACTTCCCAAGGCCGAAAGATAAGAAGGGTGTGCGAAGGTTTCTCGGACTGTGCGCATACTACCGGCGCTTCGTCGCAAACTTCGCACGCATTGCAGAGCCACTCACGCGCCTGACGAAAGAAAGCACCCCTTTCAGCTGGGAAAACGACCAAGAAAAGGCATTCTGCGAGCTGCAACAACGCCTGCAAAACCCGCCCGTGTTCGCTCATTTCGACGAAAACGCCGAAACGGAAATGCACACGGACGCCAGTGATATCGGTTTGGGTGCCGTCCTCGTCCAAAAGCAAAGCGGTTACGAAAAGGTAATCGCCTATGCAAGCCGTGGTCTGTCGAAGGAGGAGAGAAACTACTCTGCCTCTGAGAAAGAGTGCCTGGATATCATGTGGGCCATTTCAAAATTTCGCCCATGCGTCTATGGTAGACCGTTTAAGGTTGTGACAGACCATCATGCGCTGTGTTGGCTCGCCAATTTGAAGAAGGACCCCTCTGGCCGTCTTGGGCGGTGGAGCTTGCGCCTGCAAGAGTTCGACGTTACAATATTCTACAAGTCCGGCAGGAAACACTCCGATGCTGACTGCCTGTCCCGTGCCCCCGTCGACCCACCACCACAGGACTCCGATGAAGACAGCGCGTTCTTCGGAGTCGTGACAGAGAGCGACCTAGCCGCCCAGCAGCGTGCCGACCCTGACCTCCGCGCCATGATCGACTACCTCGAAGGATGCAACGTCGCCGTGCCTAGGGCGTTCAAGCGCAACTTACCAGCGTTCAGCCTCAAAAACTCCATCCTAGTGAAGAAGAATTTCAACCCCGGAACGAGAACGAATTATCTACTTGTCATCCCCGCAGACATTCGTGACAAAATTTTGGAAGCGTACCACGACGACCCATCTTCCGGACATCTCAGAACAGCTCGCACGATTGCAAAAATCCAGGCGAAATACTTCTGGCCCCGCCTTACATCTGATGTCACCCACTACGTCCGAAGCTGCCGTGATTGCCAGCGACGAAAAACACCACCGACGAGACCCGCCGGACTTCTGCAGCCGATCACCGTCCCAACAAGGCCCTTCCAACAGATCTGAATGGACCTTCTGGGCTCATTCCCTACATCCCGATCCGCGAACAAATGGATTGTCGTAGCGACAGACTACATGACGCGCTACGCAGAGACCACCGCTCTTCCGAGGGGAACTGCACAAGAAGTTGCAAAGTTCTTTATTAACCAAGTTGTGCTACGACATGGAGCCCCTGAGGTCCTAATCACGGACCGCGGAACGACCTTCGCTGCGGAGCTCATGCAAGGAATCTTACGCTTCTTACGCTACAGCAACACAGATCACCGAAGAACGACGGCGTACCACCCCCAAACGAACGGACTAACGGAACGGCTGAATAAGACAATCGCGGATATGCTGTCTATGTACGTCGACGTTGAACATAAGACGTGGGACGAAGTCCTCCCGTACGTCACGTTTGCGTACAACATGGCTATCCAAGAAACCACGCAGATGACACCGTTCGAGCTCGTCTACGGAGGACGGCCGACTACGATGCTCGACGCCATGCTTCCGCACGTAGAAGACGACGACCTCAACGCCGACGTCCAAGGATACCTCCAACGTGCGGAGGAGACCCACCAGCTCGCTCAAGTTCGTATAACTGACCAGCAACTGGTGGATGCCGGACGCTACAATCTCCGACGCCGAGACGCCGAGTGCCATCCTAGAGATCGTGTGTGGGTTTGGACTCCCATTCGACGACGTGGACTCAGTGAGAAACTTCTACGATGCTATTTCGGACCCTACCGGATTCTACGACGTGTTGGCGAACTAACGTACGAAGTGATCCCCGATGGTGACTCCCGTACATCACGGCGACGCACGCGGCCCGAAGTCGTCCATGTGGTTTGCATAAAACTTTTCTACGGACGATGACAAAATTTATTTTAATTTGTTTGGACTGTCCCTTATGTTAGTATCGGGTCGATGCACTCTTAGAGGGGGGGTAAAGCCGCGAAGCATGCATTGGGTTTGTTTATTTGTGTTTTGTTTTTTCGGCCTGGCTGCGCCGGCCTGTGCTATCACTGTTTTCACAGCGTTTTGAACAAACGCTATCACAGCGTTTCGATCAAACGCTATCGAACAGCGTTTCGAGCGTTCCGAACAAACAGCGTTTCGAACAAACGTTATCACAGCGTTCTCGATACAATTCGACTATTCGAGAAACCCTCGCGCCGAGGGATATATATTCCCGCACAGCCGATGCCGCGACATTCGATCGCCGACGCTAACTAGCATGCACGTCGTTTTGCCGACCACTGCTTCGCCGCCTGTGTATTCTTTCAGTTGTTAGGAGAGCACAAGTTCGCTACAATAAACTTGTTTTCCTTATATACAACTGCGTCGTCCTTTGCTGCGTGACAATATTTTCTATGAAAAATCTCGCCGCTTCTGCTGCGGTGCTCTTTTGGATAGCTTTTGTTACAGCATAACTGGTTTGGTAGTCTGTTGCGGTTATAACCCAGCGATTTTCAGCAGTAGAAGTAGGAAGGGGTCACAAAATATCAATTTCTATCTGGTCGAACGGTATAGGTGGAACCTGAACTGGTTGCAGCTGACCGGCGGGTTTCTTTGCAGGTGACATGCGTCGCTGGCAATCGAGGCAAGTGTGATAGTGGTGCTTGACGGCTGTTGTGAGTCGTGGCCAGTACTGCTTCAGTACCCTGCTGTACTCTTGCCAATGTGCGAGTGTAGCCTAAATGGCCAGACGTCGGCTCGTTGTGACATGCTTGAAGCACTTCAGTACGAAGGGGTGCAGGAATGACGAGGAAATAGGGAACTCTGGTGGCTGAAAAGTTTCTTTTGTAGAAGACGCCATTGCGTAAGCAAAACGACGATAATGCCCTTGCAAAGACTCTGGGTGCCCTCGAAGAACGTCCCTCCACGTACTTAATCAATGCAAGCAATTGACCATTTGCGGAAAAGTGAGCGCCCCCTGTCGTGTAAACAGGAAAGCTTCGCTCGTGCTTTCGGTTGGAAAATATCTTCGTCAACTAACACGCTCAATGCAGTGTTTAGCGGTTTAAATGTGCTTGTTTTGTTGCTTTAGGACCAAAAACGCATGCCCGTTACTGAAACAACGGTGTTTGCGTGGAAACGGCAGTGTTCGCCGTTACTACGGGTCATATTGATGGAACGCCAGGCTGATTTTTTCCAACCAAAACCAAAACGCCTGTACAGGAACGCTACCTGTGCGGTTACTGCTCATGCGCAGTGGTTTTCCCGCAAATGGTCAATTCAGGGTGGCCTCGTTGTTGTTGGGCAATAGTGAACGCGTCGAGAACACCAAGGAAGGCCGTATCGTCGTTGTCATAAAGAGAGGTGGACTGTACTGGTGATCGAGACAGGTAGTCGGCGTCCGTATGTCACTTCCCAGACTTAGTTATGCATGACCGCCATATCGAACTCTTGTAACTTAAGACTCCACCACGCTGATTGGCCGGTTGGATCTCTTAAGTTAGTCAACCAACAGAGTGAATGACGGTCACTATCAACTTTGAAGGGGCGGCCATACAAATACGGGCGAAATTTCATAACTGCCCAAACCACGGTGAGGCATTCTTTCTAAGTTGTTGAATAATTGGCCTCAGCGCGTGTTAGCGTCCTGCTTGTGTAGGCGATCACTCATTCCGTGTCTTTTTGCCACTGCATAAGCACAGCTCCAAGGCCTACATTGGTTGCGTCAGTGTGAAGCATTGTTGGGGCTTGCTCGTCGAAGTGGGCAAGCACTGGAGGTGTTTCAAAACGTTGGTCATGAACGCTGCTTGCTGTTACTCGTTCCATTGAAAGGTGGCGTCGTCTCTAGTGAGGCGAGTTAACGGCGACGCAATCCGTGTGAACTCGGCGATAAACCAGCGATAGTAGGCGCATAGTCCTAGAAAGCGCCTCACAATTTTCTTATCGAAAGGTACTGGAAACTGTGCCACAGCCGCAGGTTTTTCGGGATCAGGCTGAACGCCGGTGCAGCTGACGACATGACCAAGAAACAGCAGTTCTTCAAAACAAAAGTGGCATTTCTGTGGTCTCAATGTGAGGCCCACGGAGCGTATGGCTCGTAACACAACTTCTAGCCTTTTGAGATGCTCGTCGAAAGTTGGAGAATGCACTATGACGTCGTCTAGATAAACTGAACAGGTCTTTCAATTTAACCCTGAAAGTACAGTGTCCACGAGCCTTTGTAAAGTAGCAGGCGCTGAGCACAGACCGAAGGGCAGAACATTAAATTCATATAAACCATCCGGCACCACAAAAGTGGTTTTTTCCCGATCTCTTGGGTCTACCTCGATCTGCCAATATCCGCTTCCGAGGTTCATTGACGAAAAGTAGCGAGCGCTTCGAAGCCTATCGAAGAAGTCAGCAATACGTGGAAGCGGGACACATCTCTTTTAGTCAATTGAATCAGCTTCCTGTAGTCCACGCAAAAACGCAGGATACCGTTCTTTTTTTTAACTAGAACTACAGGCGATACCCACTGGCTCTTCGATGGCTGAACCACATCATCTTCAAGCATTTTAGCGAACTTCTTGCTGTATCACTTCCCATTCCTTCGGAGCCACACGATAAGGATACTGGTGTACAGGCCTTGCTGCATCGTGGGTATTCGATGCTTTGTTAGCAGCGTTCGACTAACCCATGATGTCGATGAAAAGCAGTCCTGGAATTTGGCTAGCAGCTCAAGATGTCTAGTTCGCTAGTCCCTTGACGATTCAGCACCAACGTCAAGATTAGGTACTGATTCTTCTTGAGGTGCTTTGTCTAGCGCCGATAAAGTGCCTTGGATTTCTGCAGTATTGTCAAAGTAAGCGACGGCTGTACCCCTCGGGAGGTGTCGGCGCTCAGCACTAAAGTTAATGAGCAGCAAGTTTGTGCGTCCCGCAGTGACAGTGACAAGACCTCGAGCAACTGAAATACCGTGGCTAAAGATCAGCGAGCTTATTTTGTCGGCAATACCGTCACCATCAAATGGCTCATTACCTTCCACCGAAACAAGTGTACACGATCGTGCCGGGACGACCACATCATGATCCGTCAGACGTAAAGGGTTATGTCTCGGCTCTGAAAAATCGACTAAAGCAGGGTTATTTTTGCGAAACGTAACGACACTGTCAGAGATGTTGATGACGGCGCCATGTTCTCTCAACAAATTCATTCCGATAATCAAGTATTTACAGCATGAAGCGAGAACGACGAACGTCGCCATGTAAGTAGAGCCACCGAAGTCGAGCCTTGCTGTGCACATTCCGAGAGGCATCAGTATTTGGCCACCTGCCGTCCTTAGGTGAGGTCCCGCCCTGGCTGTCTTTACATTCTTGAGGCGTACGGCAAGGTCATCACTAATAATAGAGAAGTCGGTCCCGGTGTCGACTAAAGTGCTTACTTGCTGTTTGTCCACCAGAACGGTAAGACCGGGGGTCACAGTTTCGTCGGTATTACGTCTTATTGGCTTTACTGCGTCCTGAGGTGGGAGTGATGGGGGCTTTTTTTCTTCGTCTTGACAGCCTGCAACCTTACCCCCTGAGGTACCCACCTTCAGTTTTCCCGGTGCCAGGTGGGTGACCTCGCTCCTCTGGTGTGACTGGGCAGGAGAAGGAGAGCGTGGTCGATGTTGGAAGCCCGGCTGGTAGTCAGTTATAATCTCGTCATCATTGTTACAGCGGCCGTCGAAGGGAGTTGAGTCACGAGAGGCCCTTGAGAACCGACATCGCCACAGCGGCATATGGGGTCGTTGGCATGTCGACTGTCAAACCGTGGCCTGAGAGGGCAAAACGGATCGGTGCGGTGCCAGCAATAGCGGGCTATGTGGCCGACACCTCCGCAGTTGAAACAGCGTGGACGCCTGTCGACAGTGCGCCAGGTGTCTGTTCGGTGAAGCTGTGGATGCCGTGACGACTCCTCACGTGACGAAGGCCATGGCAGGCCAGAAGACGACTGGTCGTATGGGGGCTGGATGGGTGGGCGCCACGAGGTCTCTCCCTGTGGTGGTGACCAAGGAACGGTTTCACGTGGCGGATAATATGAAGGTGGAGCGGGTGGGGAGCTTCGAAGGGTGGCGGCGTACGTCATGAAACGTTGCTCGGCTGCAGGATTAGCTGACGAGAATGCTTGGCGGATTTCGTCGTGGACGAGTTGAGCGACAGATGGCGTGGGTGTATCCACTACCAAAGTCCTCAACCTTTGCAGTTATTCACGAACAATCTCTCGAATCATGTCACGCAAGGAGCTATGATTATCAAACGTCACAGCGGCGGCCTGAATGGGGGGCTGCTGCACAAGCGGTCATGTTGTCGTCAGCGTTGGTGAAGTGCCCGCTCGATCGCCGACGCTTCTTTGATGAAGTCCTCTACAGCGCTTGGTGGGTTGCGCAGAAGTCCGGCGAATAGCTGCTCTTTCACGCCACGCATGAGGTATCGCAACTACCTATCTTCTGTCATCTGCGGGTCAGCCCTCCGAAATAAACGTGTCATGTCTTCGGCGAACATGGCAACCGTTTCGTCGGGTTTTTGAACCCTTAGCTCTAGTAGTTGGTGGGCGCGGTCACGTCTGATGACATTGGCAGAGTTTCAACCATGTGCTGGTGAAAGGCGGTCTATTTAGACAGGGTGCCTTCTGTGTTCTCGTACCAAGTACGAGCGCTGTCATCAAGATAGAAGTAGGCCCGGCCGAGCTTTTTCTGGGCAGACCTTTGGTTGATCTTCACAACATGGTCACAGTGATCTAACCAGTGTTTTACATGTTCGTGTGCGCCACCACCAAAGCGTCCAGGCTACAGCAATTGAAAAAACTTTACCTGGGATGAAGCGGGAGGACTGGTGCCGAGAAGTACCAGCTGGGGGCTGGTGTTAGCCATTTCTATGTATCTTGTAGAGGACTTCTGCGAGGGGTTGAACTCTGGAGGAAGACCTCGTAGCCGACGACTGAACGGCTCCCACTAGGAGTGTGAAGCATCGGGCAGCATCGCAGCGCAGCACCTCCACCAGTGTCGCAGTGCAACGCGAACAAATGATGACAGCAGCTTACGGCAGCGAAAAGAGCGCGTTCAGGATCAGCTGTACAACAAGACGCCTGCTTCGTTGTCGTCCCGAAAACCGCCTGTCCCACTAGCTGGAATCTACAAAACATTCCATCGTCATTCTTTTTCATATACACACGTGTCAATATATATATATATATATATATATATATATATATATATATATATATATATATATATATATATATATTTCAAGGCGAGAGGGACGCGGCAGCAAGGAAGTTTGGAAGCTCATCATGTCAGTATAACTCATCCCCTGATGAAGGGAGGTCCCCTCCCGAAACTGTTGGGAAATAAATATATTTATCCTTGTTGACAACGCTCCCGTTGTGCGATATCCCATATATATATATATATATATATATATACATAAATATAAATAAATAAATATATATATATATATATATATATATACATATATATATATATATATATATATATATTCATGCAACAATGCTTCTTAGCACAGCTACTATTTTAGGCGCTGCATTTCTCGTCCGTCTACGTTATACTTGAACTAGTTATGAGAACTCATACTGCTGAAAAAGTCAAACATACAGTGCGCATTTGTAGAAACACGCTATATTCAGCTTCACCAACTTTAAACTATTGGTGCAAGGCTAGTCATGACAGATTTATTTTTTTCTTTAGGGGGTGGTGTGTGCAGCAGAACGCCTAAGTTTGGCACTTGGTGGTCGCTGTGAATACGTGTAAATATTTTAGTATACCCTGGAACGTTAAATTTCGAAAACATTTCGTGGTGTAGGGGGTTCAGATTCCCTCCCTCTCTTCTCTTTACTTATGACTTCCTCGTTCTGCGAGCGTGGATACAGTATTTGTTTTTTATTCTCACAGCTTTCTTATTATAGCTGACTTCCAATGAATCGGCTCAGTTATTCTGAGTAATGTAGACGCCTAACCATCGAAGGAAGAGTTGAGAGAGAAGAAATTAGTATATGACAAATCCTTTTTGAAATAATTTTTATCTTTTACAAGGGCTTTTATGCAGCTCAAGTTCAGTAGACTGGCGTGTCATACTTCAAGGGCTATGGCATCATGTGCTAGACATAAACGATGGGCAGGTATGAAGAAATATGCATTAAGAAAGCGTGACGGAGGAGTCGAAGTCTATAGCAGTTCCTGCGTGCGGCGCGAGGCTCTTTCAGTATTCGACTACTGCGCCGCCGCTGCGGGCAACGCGGGAGGGATGAGGCGGCCATGCGCGGTCACGCCACTCAACACATCTAGTACACTCAAGTACTGAGGTCACTGACTGCCAATATGGCTAGATGATTGCAGTCATAGAGTTTCCTAAAATTAACTAGAAGGGACTGTGGTGCTGCGATCGTTCAGTGACCATGAGATTGATGATAGCACACACATTCGACTAGTCTTTATACTTGCGGACGGCGAATCGTACTTGCGACTTCGTTTATTGCTGATCACGGTTTTGTTTTGAAAGAAAGAGCACAGCTTTTTGAACTTTGTCACCCAATTCAATATGTTAAACCTGAAAGAATAAGGTTGTGAAGCGCGAACACTGAACATTTGCTAATTTATTTTTCCTAAAAACAGCTCTAAGCCACACAAAGACACATGAAGCCAGAAGGAGGACAGAAGTACGAAGATTAGACAAACGTGTTTAATACCCATCATTCCCATGCTCACCGAAGCGTCGTGCGTTGCAGCTCCCACAGACACTACCGCAAGAGTTCCCTCTAGTGGACAATAGGAGACTGCTGCACCGCGTGGGGCACGAGCCACCCCCACACAGAAACGGCTGCTGCGCCACACGGTAGTGTCGTCACGTTTTTTTCTGGTTAAGTGCTTTGTTTGAATAGTTGGGGTGTTTAGCGGTACCTGGATATATTTTTAGAATCAGTAAAAGTTACGTTCACACGTGAAAGTAAATAAAAATTGTTAGTTAGGTCCAGCGTGGCAAAAATACAAAACCGGCTTGCTAATCGTTCGAAGTCAATTGGAAACCTTGGCCTAGTTGGTTAGAGCGGCCCAATATTAACTGGTGAGGTCAGTGTGTCGAGCCTTATTGCAGTCTTTGTCACTTTTCTTTTTTTGTTCTCGCATGTATTTTTTCAACATTTGCGCTAGTTCTTCGGCCTCCCGTCAGCCTGACGTGCTGCTGGTGGTGGCCTTGTCCACAGGCCCCTCAATATTGGATGTTTGGTGACTTTCACAGAATTGGCTATATTTGCTTTGATAAAGTGTTTTGCGAATTATTGCTCTTAATCGGCGAGACGCAAAAGGAGACGAAAAACTCAAATGCAGCTGGCTGCATTGGTTTCTCTTGCACACGTGTCAGGAATGTTCATTTTCATGGTTTATCAAAGTTTTGATGACAGAAATGCGCACCGCAACGAAGTCTAAGTAAACTTTATGTCGCTCAGTGTACCATCACCTGACGAGGTAACCGACAGGCCGATTCAAAATACTAACATGCCACTGCAACAGTCTAGGTGATCAGCACTTCATAAACGATGCCCAAAAGGAAGTGCTGATGACGTTAGCCCATCTAACTACATAACAACTTGTCTGCCTTGCAGAATAACACGCACGGCCTGTGACAGCAAGGGAGCATTTACGTAGCAACGGATGAGAACTTGTTGGCACTTAACAAAGCAATGCAGTAGCTTTGGCCTTCGGAGATCACAGGCTTCGTAAGCACGCTTCAATATAGTTGTTTCCATCCATCGTACGAACACTTCGCAGACGCACTGGGGTTTCATGCATGTGCGTCCGGTCAGTCACACGTTGCCACGGGTCCCGTTAATTAGAGAGGCGATCGCCGGGCTAATTCCAAGGGCCGAAGTATCGGCCCCCCGAACCGCACCACGAAAGCGTGGACAATTTAGAAGTGGTCCTTTTTGGCGCGCCAGCGGACGCCGGCTGTGGCCCAAAGAACAAGTAAGAGCCGAGAGTTGATAAACAAGACAGAATTATATTCTCATTATTGGCAGATCAAAAAACAATACACAAGTATGCACACTCCACAATAGTTGCACACAATATGTCACCAATCAATCAACGTAATACACAGTACAATCAGCCACACTCGAAACAACGGACACAGACAACAATACACACTACAATGCAGTCGCATGCATTGAACAACCAAGGCACTTAAAGACTAAAGAGATAGAAAACCTATTCAGTCCAAAGTTCTTGGAACAAAAGTCTGAATGATACTCTTCCGAGAATCACTCACTCAAAGTCCAGCGTTGTCGTTCCGCTGCCCTCGAAGTTTCTTTTCCAGGAAACCTCGCGTCTTCAATTTGGCCACTCTCCAAGCTTCAAACTTCTTCGCCGGAAACACTTCGGCTTCACACACGCAGTTGTTGCCACGCGTCTTCGCTCGATAGCGGTAAACACACACTCTTGCCTGTAGCTCGAGTCGTCACCCCTCAGGTGGAAATCATCTTCTTCTCCTGTTTTGTCTCTACGGACAAAACCTTCGCCGACTACACGGCGGAATCCCTACGCGCTCTGGCGCTAACTTTTGTCTTCTCCTGCTCTCTCATCTTGGCCGCTCGATTAAATACCTTCCGCGCGAGATTCCAGAATGTTCTCGTCATTTCGTCGGCGCGATACGCCGCGAAGGCTGGGGGAAGGTGCGAGACTGTACGAGGGCCGTCCCCGACCGATGACTCAACCCGGCATAACACGCTCCTTTCCTTCTAGAAATTTCGAGTGCTTGCTCGGCCGCCGATGTGGGGTGAGGAGGTTCGTTGGCGAAGCCACGCTTCCGAGGAGAGAGCGCGCGCCCGGGGAGCCTTGGATGTTTGTTTTCTTTTTTTTCTTTTGACCTCGAAGCGTCTCTCCCGCGCGTTATCGCAAGAATTTGGCGGTGCGCCCATTTTTAGCGCTCGTTCTGTGACACACGTGAACTGTGAAAAAGCATTTATTTCATCGTCAACCTTGCCCTTCGCGACAAGCAAAACTCGGCAGCAAGGACACCTTCACTTTTGATAACACCGCGCTTGCTATTGCAATTTCGAAACAACAATAATCCGCACTTCATCCTGAGAAACTTCATGGCGCACACGCTCACATGAAGCTGCGGCGCGGTGGACGGTCGCGCTAGCTCCAACGAACAGGTTGAACTGGGCATACAGAAATCACATGAAGTAGCGATGACACCGGGTCTCCGGTCCTCCTTGAGGACGGCCTAGGCCATGGCCGCAATTTTGTTGGAGTTTTCATCACCAACACATATCGCAGGCACCTACTATCTCGCACTGTTTACCTTTCGCCGCCGCAGGGCCCATAGCACGCTGTCTTTAAAATACGCTTAATATCTATTTAATTGAAAAATATAGGCTGATTGACTCGTCATCCACCTGGTCAGAAATTTTTTTGTAGGCTTAATGCATTATATATCTATAATTCATACATTTAAATAACTGTAAATAATGAGTTTTAAAGTGACGTCACTTCCGTGCAGTGCAGGAGCCAATTATGTGTGGGGCTGGCTGCTGCACCGCGCGGCGCAGGCGACGCTGTCATTAGGAAACTCTATAATTGCCGTCATAATGATGCGATGGATGAATGGCTGTACCTTTTAAATCATGGGGCGGCTGACGCCACCTAGCCTAACCAACGCGAGAATGGTGACAGAGCGCATGACCTCCAAAATTGCCGCCGTGCACCCGCCATCTCAGAGGCATGATGGGACATGATGGGACAGGGACATGATGTTACAGTAATTGCGTTCATTGTTTATATATTATTTCCTTTGGGTTCTAAAAACTACTCTTTAGACTTCTAAAAACATGAAGTTAACGTTTTTTCAGATAAATCGTTTTGTTTTCAAAAACTGAATTGCAATATGCTGAGGAAGAGTTCGTGGTTGCATAAATAACTGGGAGATCCACAAGTTTTACTGCCATTGCACTTCATGACGGCGTTGGTAGGGCTAGCGTGGGTGCGTGTATAGCGCATGTCACGGAGGAAGTAAAAGTAGGAGAGGCCCTGGCGTCACTCGCTGTGAAGCCGCGATGAAGCCAAAGTCGGCCATATTGACTGGGAAAACTCTCCTCACTTGTTTACATTCGAATGTAAAGCAGAAGGCGCGAATGTAAAGCAGAAGGCTGTCTCTCTGGCTCAAAAAGCACGTGAGCTGCGCAGCGCACGTGTCGTGGCGATCCGAAACTAATGGAAGGGGCTGGGCCTGCGCGACACCTTCGGCGAAATCATTTCGTCCGAGTATTAACAGCGCGTAACAGCTCACTTACAACGAAGCAAGTACCAGAGAACGCAAGCTAGATGCACTGACAATGGCGAGTGTTTTTACGTAATTATTTCAGCAACTGTACAGACAACATGATTGGTCGTGCGCCTTCTACGGTTGCATTCCGCCACGCGGCCAACGCAGCGTCCGGCCACTGTATGCGTGTTCCGCGTGAAACTAATCGGCGTCAGCATTCTGCGACCGTGGTGACTTTGAGCACGGTGCAAGTGACACTTGAACGTGGTTGCTGTTACGTTGAGATTACATGCGATGCGGGGGGAGAGTATACGAAGCGCTTCAGAAGATGTGTTTCAATACGCACGTGCAAGTTGTTACTGAACACACACAATATGAAACTACGTATGTGCACATGGTCCCCATTACGTCTTGCTGGGCTCAACAGCGTCGTCCGTTGTCACAAGCAGGAGCACTGCGCAACCATCACTGACCTGCAAGGCCTTCGTCGTCGTTCCGCTTCGTCTTGGTGCCTAACGCAATTTCACTGAACACTAACTGCTTCATCCGCATCATCCGCCGCATGACACATGGATATGCACTCATTCTACGCACTGGTGAAACTCTGTGATGGACAAAGGGATTTGTAAACATTGCTAAAAGTACAGTAACTGACAGGAGAACACTGCGCAACCAATAACACTGCGCAGAGCACGGATATTGTCCGCCACGGCTCTGCACGAGACCTGGGGAGGCACACATGCCGCCGCCAGCCGCGGCCGCTCACTGCTAGACCAGCTCCACTGCGCAACACTTAACCATAACAATGCCGCCATTGTGCCCAGTGTATATGTGCCCAGTGTGCCCAGTGCCCAGTGATGATGCAAGGAATGCAACAAAAAAATGAACATACATTCCGCAGACCCGTTAGCGACGCCTCCGATAGTTGTGGCTCAAATGAAGTGGACAATTAGTTGCTTAAAAAAGTAAGTTGCAATTGCTCACACTGCTACTGATATGCTATTTTGCAGCGTAACTATTACTGACAGCCAAGTTTGGCTAGCGTTGACATTGCGGCTGATGTGCTACTGCGGCGTAATTATAATCGACAGCCGATTTTGCGCTGCACGTGATGCCGTGTCACGCATGAAGCACCAATGCGCTATTATACCCCTCACCCCCCCTCCCCCCTCTTAGGGAATATATCAGAGGATCGTGCTCCACTACTGCTCCACCCCGGAACGTCGTATTGAAGGTGGTAGTAAAGATGCAGCATGCTGTAGAGCTATTTTTATTTTATTCTATCATGGTATGAGCACAGCTTAATCATTTTTTTTGTACAATTGACCGGTTTAAGATTATTTTTGCTTGTGCAGATACACGCCCTGTTTGCGCTTGCGTACTAACAGTGATATTTGTGTGTTGGGTTGTCTGCATTTGTAAGAAACACGGTGTCAAGCTGCTGTCAAGCAGAATACAAAGCACGTCAGCAACTATTTTAAGAAGCAGCAGCGAGACCTGCTGATGCTGAAAAAAAAAACAGTGAAAGAGCTTCTGAAAGAAGTGAATAGATCTGCTGAGGGCTCAAAATACAAAGCTATTGGAAAAAATTAGCCTACTGGAAAATGCCCTTCACAGCGCAAATTTCCAAACAGGTTTGATTATCATTTCTTTATCAGCTGTTGTAATGCACTGCTGCGAGGGTTGCATACATAAGCAAGTTGCCCTATTCTTATAGCGTGAAATTTTGCTGAAATGCAGAATTCAATGAAAGCTAATATGTGGCAGTGATACATGCATGTTTTTGTAATCACTTGTGAGTGTGCTTTTGCAACTTTAACAGCATGGTGGATATTAAACAGAACACCACTTGGTTAACATTTCTTGAGCCCTTTACTACGGCATCCCCTATAATCACACCATGGTTTTGAAACGTGACACGCAACGTATCATTATAATTTCATTGCATATCTCAATTGCATGCTTTGTGTATTATATATGTTATTTGACCATGCACGCATAGGATGCTACGGTGACAATTAAGAGTGCAATTTACTTTCTTTCTGCACACTATACTTTTTCATTGCAGAAAAGAACCTTGTCCTTTGCGAGTGCTGCAGCCGCAAGCCTGAAAAACAGAAACTACTTGCACTTTTGCCACCACTATGTGCTGCCACGTTGGAGCCACCACAGCGACCATGGCCAGCCCTGAAGTAGCCCACTCAAGTGTGAGAGGCTGTACCACTTATCAGTTATGTACCCACTGACAGAGACGTATTGTAAAACTCTAGTATGCTTTGTCTTGAAAGTCTATTGCTTTGATTTAATTAAAAAATGTGCATTTATACACTGATGTGTGCACATAATTTTTGACCTATTTTATAGTTGCATCGGGGCAAAACAATTACTGTTCCCAAGAGGTTGTACAATAGCCTCATGGGCTTGAAAAGTGAGATCTGTTCGGGAGACGGCCGTTGCCGTTTTCTCTACAGCGCGCCTAATCGGGCGAAGTGTTACTGGCACAGCCTCCAATCGGTCTAAAGGGGAAGTGAAACCTCCCTTAGACAAAAAAAAAATATGCTGTGCTTTCAGGTAGACATACCTGCCAAGTTTCCCCGATTGGCCGGGAGACTCCCGAATTTGGGCTGTTTCTTCCGTTTGTACGGTTGTCATGAAAATCTCCCAGAAATCGAAAATTTTACGCATGATCCGGCCACCTTGACAAAAAAGCAGCTCAATCCGCTCCAGGTTTTTCGAACCTACCCCATTTTATTATGAATGAGTGTAAGAGGCGTTCGTCTAACCCTACAGTAAAATCTCGGTAATGCGAAACCGCGGCAGATACAAATTTGTGAAATTCCTTAGCGTTATTCCATTATGTCTATTGTGCCTGAATTCGAGTGTTCCCAACACATTTCCTAATCGCGGCAGGTGATACGAAATTTATCACAGAAACCGTCGAATGAAGGCCGAGAGCAGCCTACTCGAAGCTTCGGAAGTACGCATGCGACCGGCGCACGCACTGTCTTCTACAGTGTGCGTGATTGTCGTTGCCACAACCGCTGCGGACGAAACCATGGTCACTTTTGACGCGATCATGTATGGCGATGACGTAACTGACAGAGTCTCGAAAGAGTACGTGCGTGCAACACTCACACAGCCAAAGCAACGCTGCTTTCCGCACACTCTGTGGACAAAACCGCGGCAAATACGATCGTATATGGCTTAAAAAACAACTTTGTTTTGAAAGCGTGTGCGCAGTCAAGCGCACGGGGATTGAAAAAGGAACTACCATTTGCCGCAACCGCCGCGCACAACATCGCAGTCCCGGCGGCTCGATAGCGATCTACGAGCTTCGAAGGGACGCAGCGGTGGACTAAAGGCGGTAAATACGTAAAAAAAGTGACAGTTTCGCCGCAAGGGCGAAGCAATCAATACGATAGCAACAAATTGAAATGTCACACTGAGAACAGCTATCAGATCGAAACACGCAGCGCGCTGCTCACGCAGAAATGACGCACGAAAATAATACACACAAGACGAGAGCGAACTAACAACGTTGCCCCGCCGCGGTGGTTTAGTGGCTAAGGTACTCGGCTCCTGACCGACAGGTCGCGGGATTGAATCCCGGCTGCGGCGGCTGCATTTCCGATGGAGGCGGAAATGTTGTATACGCCCGTGTGCTCCGATTTGGGTGCACGCCAAAGAACCCCAGGTGGTCGAAATTTCCGGAGCCCTCCACTACGGCGTCTCTCGTAACCATATGGTGGTTTTGGGACGTTTAACCCCGCATATCAATCAATCGAGCTAACAACGTTTACCGCTCGACGCGTAACACGCTGTTTAAAAACACAAAAGCGATGCTCGTGTCACGAGGCTAGTCAACCCACAAGCTCTCGTGTAGGTTCTTGTACATACAAACCGATGACAAAAGCCACATCGGTAAAAAGAACACGAGACCGTTTACGCACACAAGAAAAACAACTAAATATATTTTCAATAAACTAGATAAAGAGAAAGGAATAAGAGGAAAAACAAACAAAGCACACAAATTCGAGGAGAAGTTAACCTAATGACCGCGAAATGCTAAGGATGCGTAAGTTCCGCAATAGCAAAAGCGACTGTCACCGTTCGGTCGCGGCACTCTTGTAGACGGCGAGGGTTGATGCGATGGGGTGCAGACAAGGTAGATCAGAGATACAAGCGTCACTCGTGGTTAAAGGTAGCTCTAGGCGCACCAAGGTCAGTGACCTCTCAGCGTTCGTCCTCCGACGCTGGCATGTAGCCCTGGAAACGGGACGAGCCTGGCCAAAGCCAGATGGTGAAAAGCCTGGCCAACGCCAAACGACGAGCAGCCTGGCCAACGCCAGACGACGAGCGGCCTGGCCAACGCCAGACGACGAGCGGCCTGGCCAACGCCAGACGATAGATGATGCTCGGGTGCCCGACCAGGTGGGAGCCCGCAGCAGCCTTACCTCAGGAACTCGGCCGCCACCACCGCGCCCTGGTAGCCTGCTTGCCTCCGTCGCGTCCCGGCCACGTCTGCCCCGCTCTTCCTTCGGGCTTCTTCCAAACCAGCGTGGGGGCCTCTCATTGGTCCGAACTTCACGCGCCTCGTCTGCCCATCGTCTTTCTCACTGAATACATCGCGAAAGCGCGCGTCCACACCATCGGTCGTCGTCGTCTTCTTCCCTATGCCGGTGCACTCGCGCACATTTTAAACCGAACACTGGTTGCACTCGCGCACTTCACGAAACGCGCACTTCACTTATCACAACATGCCCCTTTTTCGAAGTTTTTTTCCCAACGGAAAAAAACTGCCGGATGCGTGTTTCACCACACAGGATACGTTCTTGGAGTTCGCATGAACACATGCACACTGGTATCACTGCAACAAGTCTTAAGGAGCACACTTACAGGAAAAAAAATCCACATATGGTAAACAATGTTCCGATGGTTGGTTGAAATGCTTTGCCTCCCATCTTTAGCTACACCTGAATTCGTATCTATGGCCGTAACCTGCTCATGAAGTCGGCACCTGCGTTTTCAGAACTTTTGATATGTTGAATATGAAAAGTATACTCTTGTAGTACTAGACTCCACCTTAGCAACCTACTGTTCAGGTGTTTTGCCTTCGCTAAGTATTGTAGCGGTTGATGAGATGTCTGTACGATAAACTGTACTCCGTACAAAAAAATATGAAATTTTTCTACCGCCCATACTAGCGCTAAGCATTCTCGTTCGATAGTCGAGTAATTCTGCTCCCGAGGCAACAGCTGGCGGCTGGCATACGACACTGGGTGCAACAGCCCCTCGTGTTCTTGCATGAGGACTGCACCGATGCATGTGTCGGATGCGTCTGTACGGAGTGTGTACACACGTTTTGGGTCTAGAGCCTTTACGATCGGCCCAGAAGCAAGGGCTTGCTTCAGCGTTTGAAATGCTCCTTCTGTTTCAGGAGTCCAACAAATCTTGTTTTTCTCCATTTTTCTGGTTAGCTGAGTTAAAGGCTGTGCTTTCTCCGCATAGCGAGGTATTAAATCTCGATAATACCCAGCCAGTCCCAGAAAAGATTGGAGTTGCTTCTTGGTGTCAGGTAGAGGTGCACTGGCTATCTTCAAAACCGTAGTTTCCACAGGTTGAATAGTCCCGCCTCCTAGACGATGTCCCAAGAAGACTATCGACTCCACAGCAATTTCGCACTTCTGAGGCTTGATGGTTAAGCCAGACTCCCGTACTTTCTGCAACAAGCGTTGCAAGGTGTCTATGTGCTCTTCCCAGGTGCTCGTGGCTATGAGAACGTCATCGATGCAGTGGACTACATTTTCAAGGCCCTGTAGGAGTGTTCTCATTAGACGCGTAAACACCGCAGAAGCTGTCTTTATGCCAAACGGCATGTATATAAATTGGAAATGACTGGATTGCGTTGAGAATGCCGTTACTGGCCTCGATTTCCGGTCAAGTGGGACTTGCCAATACCCCTTTGTGAGATCAAACTTTGAGAAGTATCTCTTTGTGCCCACCTCTGTAAGCATTAGGTCGGTCCTAGGTATGGGTTCAGCGTCGGAAACCAGTATCTCGTTGATGCGATGGAAGTCGACGCATGTGCGATAGGTGTTATCCGGCTTCTTAATAAGTACCAAGGGCGAATTGTAGGGCGAATGGGATCGCTCAATCACACCCAGTCTTAACATCTCCTGAACTTCTTGTTCTACCACTTCCTTCATGGCCAACAGCAAAGGATACTGCGGTGTGTTGATCGGTTGAGAGGTCGTCAATTAAAGTCGGCATTCCAACAGATTTGTCTTTCCCGGTATCTCAGAGAATACATCTTGGTAGGTGGTTAGAATCTTCCGAAGTTCTGTACGTTTGTCTTCTTCTAAGCTACTGCCGATCGGAATCGCTTCTACACCCACAGTCGGCTTAACTGTGCAAGCTGGTAGAGGGGTATCTGTCTCCTCCTCTTTCATAACCACAAAAGATGCTGTTTGTGGAATAATGTCTGGTTGCCGGTCTTCATATCGTTTTAACATATTAATATGGAAATGTTTGGCGTCATGCCCCAAGTCCAGCCAATAGTCGTAGTCGCCCTTTTTCCCAATGACCGGAAACGGCCCTTTCCATTCCATCAACAACTTATTCGCTGTTGTAGGAAGCAAAATAAGAGCTCGGTCTCCAACTTTCAGCTGACGGCTCTTGCTCTTCCGATCATAGTGATATTTTTGAGTCGTTTTCGCTCGTATCAGGTTCTCATGGGCTAATTTTAGCGTTCTTTTCAGACGATCCCGGAGATCGAGGACATATCCGTAGGTCGTTTTCACCTCCTCTTCGAACTTTTCTCCAGTCCACAGCTCCTCTAACAAGTTGAGTGGTCCTCGGACGTATCTCCCGTAAATGAGTTCGAAAGGAGAGAACCCCCTGCTGGCCTGAGGAACTTCTAGATATGCAAATAGAAGTGGTGCAAGCAATCGATCCCATGATTTTGGATCCGCTTGGCATAGCTTGCGCAGCATTTGTTTCAAAGTCCCATTAAATCGCTCTACCAAACCATTGCACATGGGATGATAGGGCGTCGAAGTCAGATGTTTGATTGCCAACAGATCGTTTACTTCTCTCATCAGGTCCGACGTGAAGCACGAGGCCTGATCGCACAGGATTTGGCGGGGAAATCCAACGCGGGAAAACATTCCGACCAACCCGTCTGTCACAGTCGCGGAGTCAATCGCCGGCAAAGCAATGGCGTCAGGATAGCCCGTAGCGAAATCGACCATGGTCAGTATGTATCTGTTGCCCCTATTTGAGACCGGCTTTAAGGGTCCAATAATGTCCACGGCCACGTGCTCAAAAGGAGTGTCAATCAGGGGCATTTTCCCAAGAGGAGCCTTTCCTACTTTGTGCTTTGGATACATTCTTTGGCACGTGTCACAGGACCGCACGTATCTTTTAATCTCTTCCTGGACCCCTGGCCAATAGAATGAACCTAACACCCGATCAATCGTTCCTGTTACTCCTTGATGCGCGGACATCAAACTCTCATGGGCCATCTTCAACACTTGACTTCGCAGCTTGAGAGGAACTACGACCTGCTGTATCAATTTGCCAGAGGATAGTCGGTAATTTTGATATAAGAATGACTTCTCCATGACAAAGGAATACTGGGTCGATCCTCTGCCATAAAAAACCTGCCCTACTTTGTCCCTGCAAGCTTCCAGGGTCTTGTTTTCTGCTTGGGCCCTCTCGAGCTCCCTCCTGTTCATCTTCAAACTTCTGAGGCTAACTGGAGCTGAATCCGCCCGGACGCTTGTGCTCTTCATACTACCAAGTGATGCCTTTAAACGATGATCTTCTTTCTTCTTATACAAGGTCTCGGCTACGCCGTTTGGAGTGAAGTTTCCTTCAGCCAGTTTTTCTTTCCATTTCTTGTCAGGGTCATCAGCAGCACGAGATCCTGGCACATTGCCAACGATGATGTCATATAACGGGGAGGACATGCATTTCACAATACACGTGCCTGAAAAATATGGTGAAAAAATCTCCACCTTCACCTCTGGTACCGTGATCCGGCTCCCGTCTGCTAAGAACAAGGCCGTCGTGGTTCCTGTCAGTGCTTCATCTGGCACCAAAGAACGCCGAACAACCATTGTATTGCTTCCTGTATCCCGTAGGACGGAAGCCGCTTGGCCGAATGTAATGCCCTGCAGCACTGGCGTCGGATGTTTTCCTGACTTTGGCTGCGTATTTACCGCACTGGTCATATTCTCCCCCTGCTTGTCCGCAGGTATATCATTCACTACTTCTGCTTTTTCCTCTGGCGACAAGATACAAGAAGTTCTCTTAGTGACGTTCTGCTTTCTGGTATATACATTAATATCATGCCCCGTTTTGCGACAGTAGTCACAGTATGGTCTTGTCCGAGCACGACATTCTGCTGCCCTGTGACCTGTTTTATCACAGACAAAACATCGAGTGGGAGACTTCCCCGCTGTACTTCCGCAATTTCCTGCGGCGCCGTTCTCCATTTTGTCGCGAAAAACCAACAAATTTGACTGTCATTGGGCCTCTAAAAATTGTCCGCAGCCTCGGCAATTTTATCTAGCTTACGACATTTTTTTCACGTAGGAAAAGCGCCCCGCGGTTATGGCATTGATTGATAAACTGTTCAGCTACTATGAGATCTCAAACAGATGAATATTCTTTTGCTGTCTTGGACATCTCCACCCATCTGTCGAAAAAACTTGCCAACGTGGTTGCATACTGCTTGCCTGTTTCTCCATCTTGAGGTCTGCTATGCCGGAACTTCTCCCGGTAGCCCTCCGCCGTGAAACGAAAATGCTGCAGTAATGCTAGCTGGCTTTCTCGTAGTCAAGTGCCTCTTCTGGAGACAAGCGACCAAATACTTTGACAGCTTCTCCGCTCAGACACAGACTCAGTGCCGTGGCCCACTTATCCTTAGGCCATTCCTGACCGGTGGCCACATTCTCAAATCTCTTGAGATAAGCATCAAGGTCATCCCGGTTTTTATTAAATCCGGGTATGAAATTGTGCGGGTTAACGTTACACGGTTCTCGCACCTGTCGACCATGGTCCGACGCCGCGGATCCCCTGGCTCCTTCCACCTGAGCAAGTTGAAGACGCAGTTGAATCGTCTTCTGGCATTCGGCCTCAAGTTTTCGTTTCAACTCCACCTGTTCCATCCTCTCCTTTCTTGCCTCTCGCTCAGCTGCCCTTTCTTCGCGAGCTCGTGCCTCACACACATCAAGCCATGCCTTCAACTCATCGCCCTCTAGCCCCATGCGTATCGCTAACGCTGTTAAATCAGACGTAGTCATTTTCTCTCCTTCTGTAAAAACCTTAATTGCATAAACAATCTCGTCCTGTCGTAGCGGACGCCAATTGTCACGAAGCTTGTCAACCCACAAGCTCTCGTGTAGGTTCTTGTGCATACAAACCTATGAGAAAACCCACATCGGTAAAGAGAACACGAGACCGTTTATTCACACAAAAAAAACAACTAAATATATTTTCAATAAACTAGATAAAGAGAGAGGAATAAGAGGAAAAACAAACAAAGCACACAAATTCGAGGAGAAGTTAACCTAATGACCGCGAAATGCTAAGGATGCGTAAGTTCCGCAATAGCAAAAGCGACTGTCACCGTTCGGTCGCGGCACTCTTGTAGACGGCGAGGGTTGATGCGATGGGTTGCAGACAAGGTAGATCAGAGGTCCAAGCGTTGCTCGTGGTTAAAGGTAGCTCCGGGCGCACCAAGGTCAGTGACCTCTCAGCGTTCGTTCTCCGACGCTGGGACGTAGCCCTGGAAACGGGACGAGCCTGGCCAAACCCAGATGGTGAGAAGCCTGGCCAACGCCAAACGACGAGCAGCCTGGCCAACGCCAGACGATAGATGATGCTCGGGTGCCCGACCAGGTGGGAACCCGCAGCAGCCTTGCCTCAGGAACTCGGCCGCCACCCCCGCGCCCTGGTAGCCTGCTTGCCTCCGTCGCGTCCCGGCCACGTCTGCCCCGCTCTTCCTTCGGGCTTCTTCCAAATCAGCGTGGGGGCCTCTCATTGGTCCGAACTTCACGCGCCTCGTCTGCCCATCGTCTTTCTCACCGAATACATCGCGAAAGCGCGCATCCACACCATCGGTCGTCGTCGCCTTCTTCCCTACGCCGGTGCACTCGCGCACATTTTAAACCGAACACTGGTTGCACTCGCGCACTTCACGAAACGCGCACTTCACTTATCACAGCTCGATACATAATCACAGGCACGGATGAGTACAAACTAAGAAGTGTCCCCATGCGTCGTTGTGTATGAAAAGCACGCTCTTTTTGCAAACGAGTCCTGTGCATAGACCTAAGATACCTTTGTGGGCGCGGCAACTAACGCAATCGTTCCAGTGAGAGCCGAAGGCACACGATTCTCCCCAACCGAAAGATAAGCGCGCGCGCACAAGCATCACCCTCTCCCCTCCACCCACCCCCATCCACGGCGCAAAGTATGCATCAGAGAGAAGCGCGCGTCGGTGCATTGCGAAGAGCTGGGCACCGAGTGCGGGTGGCTTTTTTCCCCTTTCTAGTGTGTTATTATATATTGATAAGTATACATATACGGTGAATGACGGCGGTGGCGGCGACGGCAAAGATCAGCCTAAATTGCCAATAACAAAGGGGCCAGACACGTCTTGGCGTCCCTGTCAAAAGAATCTAGTAGGAAGCAAAGGCTTGACCCGCGTTTTTGCGGCAGTTAGCTGCGCTGTCGCGTCCGTATAGCGAATTACGGGGAATCTTTCCGCCAAGAGAAAGTACCTGAAGCTCAGGCACGTCACCATAGGCTCTCCACCCAAGAAAAACAATGTTTTGTGGGGCGCTTGTGAACTATAAAACTTTTTTGAGGAGCAAGGAAAATACGCGTGACCAATTACAAAGTATGCGTTGTTGTAAACAGATGGTGAGTCACTACTCCGAAATGCGTTGTATGACCAGTGGGCAGAAAATAAAAGGTTTTCATCCAGATAACGCTCGTGATTCTCGTCTCTGAGTTTGAAATTACAAATAATTGGGCTTTATTCACAGATTAGTGCTTGAGGAAATAATGGTCTACCGTGGAAGGTGTTGCCAGCAATGGCTCACAACTTAGTTCATCAATCCACTCTTATACCACTTCACATCGACAAAATGCTTCAGTGCCGTGACGCGCTCACATTCGGCACCTTGTCGATACTTCAGTTCAGTAGTGCACCTCCGTAGACATCCTGTAGTTCTAGAAGCTAATTGACGCATTTTCTCGGTCACCTTTTGAAACCGTGCACGAGCTACAAAATAATTTTGAATGTTTCACATTGCCCGCGCGCATGGGTGGTTCCCGCCTCTGGGCAGCGCATCGCCGGCTCGGGTGACGTATAGATTGTATTTGATTGATATGGCTATACTCTTTAGATCGTGTGGTGGCTGACGCCACCAAGCCGTAATACTTAGTGAACCATAAGTTGAATTTATTTTTTCTTTAAGTGGTGAGGTTGATGGCTCGTACTTTGCAGTGAATGGTTCCATTTTCACTCTTGCCATGACTTTAGCTACCAATCAGATAACCTAATTCCAGTCAATTCTACCCACTTAAAGTGTATTTTGCCCTCCCTGTCCCTAAACCCCAGTGCTTTGAAAAACTGTGCCATCATCCTGAAAAAAAGAGTGAAGCCCTCTCCACAACATTGTCAAGTGTCCCTCACCTTCCTGCTCCTCTCCACACGCGCTGTATATCGTGTCTACCCCTTCGTATTCGACCCGATATGTCTTGGTTCCAAATACTCCCGTCCTCGCCTGAAACAGTAGAGAACTACCCAGAGTACTATCATATATTCTTTCCTTGGCAATTTTCTGCTTGAAAGTTCAATAGATCTCTAGCGCGGACTTTTTATTCATGCCAATTCTCCACATATCAGTCTCAGTTTCGTCCACCTTCTTAACCGATCATTCTTTTTGGTTTAGCCCTTTGCTATTTTCTAAGTATTAACCAGTTGTAACGAGGGCAGTGGACACGAAGCTAGAGTAGAGAAAACAAGAAGACGCGCTGTGATTGCAGGTACCCCCCCCCCCAAACCTGTATCTACACAGAGCTGGTCAGATAATATCACCCCTCTGTGCATTCTGCGGAGAAATAGAATCACTAGAACATCATTTTTTGTATTGTCGCCGATACGCTATACTTCGAAAAAGGTTTCTAGTTATTCCATTTCTGAAAATAGGTGTTAAATTGTTTGTTGAAACTGCACTAAGCTTTGGTGCCTCAGTTTTGGGACATTGCCACAGGGATGCTTTCAATGCCGTTTGCGATTATGTTCACGCATCCAAACGTGTACCTTTGTGATCTTCGATCAAATAGTTATTACTTATTACTCCCCAAAATTTCTAAATGGGAAGATGAATTAAACGCCGCTGAGTGTTAGTCACAACACCTGAAATCTCAAAATTCTCAACTTGATTTTCTATTTTTTTCTCGTTTACTCTCTTTTTATGTGGTTTTTCTTAGATTAGTCATAATATAATGCAAAGTCATTACATATTGTTAAAATGATCACAGAAAAACTGCACTACGCTTTTTTGGTCAATCCTCCTGAGTGAATATGAGCCATCAGTCCAGGGAAACAAACAAACAAACAAACAAACAAGTAGGCTTGCATTTAGTTAGCCCTTGCGCTAAATAATCTTGTGTTCGCCGAGTGCACTCCCGCTTGTTCAACACCCCGTTTCAAGCGGTGGAGGTGCTGGGTACATCTGATCCTCACCCTGGAACTTCGCAGCCGTACACTCCAACCACCTTCTGCAATGACTGATCCGGTACCGTCTCAGGCCACCATTCCAGATCTCGACCCGTACCTGTGTTCTGCGCTGGCGCTCTACGGCAGCGTAACCTCCCCCCCCCCCCATATTTGGTGGCACAGAGGACCAAGATGTGAACAACTGGTTCGCCGAGTGTGAACGGGTGAGCACGTACAAAAAGTGGAATGCAGCCGATAAGCTCACAAATGTGAGTTTTTATCTGACCGACGTGGCGAAACTATGGTACAGGAATCATCAAAGTGATTTCAGTACCCGCTCGGAATTAGCGAAAACGCCTCTCAGAAGTCTTTGTCCTTCCTGCTGTCCGCCGTCTTCGGGCTGAACAGCGCTTGCGTGGCAGAGTACAGAAAACAGATGAGCCTTTCACGAGCTACATCGAAAATGTGCTCTTCCTATGCAAGCTCATCAACCCGTTTCTGGATGAGACAGGCAAGATCAAGAACATCATGAAAGAAATTGACAATGGCTCATTCCAAATGCTTGCTGCGAAGAGTCCCTAGACGGTCGAAGAGGTGATTCAGCGCTGACAAAGCTATGATGAGATGAGTAGGCAGCGCGCTTCCACACGTTGCCCTGCTCATGACACCGCGGACCTCTCATCCCTCAACTACCACCATGACACAGCCGACCACTTTGCGTTGATGCCACTTATAAAACAATTCATACGCGAGGAAGTCGCCCGGCAGCTATCCATAATCACCAGAACTACCTAGCCGACGGCACCCTTGTCGCCTTCGCTTCGCCAGGTCATTGAATCGCAAGTTGCCGAAGCATTGCGGGAGCTCAGGCTCCACCATCTGTTACCGCAGCACTAACGTATGCGACAAGAGTGGCGGGGCTTGTTGGTGAAACATTTGAAAGAAATTTATGTAGCGCGAATCGAAAAAAAACGGACACAGGAAGGAATAGACTGGAAGGACAGAGCGCTACTACCAACAACATGTTTATTTTAGACCTCCAAGCCGCTTTTAAGCCAGAATTGTCAGGCGAGCAAGCAGATACGCACGTGTATTCAGATAAATGCAAGGCAATGTCATCTACATACAAGAAAAACGATAAATAGGACAACAAAAAACATCACAGATAAAATCACGTATCACTGCGTCCGCAGGAACACAGGTTCCTTGGGTGACAAGGCATTGAAGGCTGGCTTATACATACATCCCCTAGAGCATCAATAAGTTCGGCTTCTATGATCAACCGAGTCTTCTAATCCTTATGCCGACCAACATTGATTGTACTCTGGAACAAAGGCCGGCACCCACACGCGTGAATGTGAAGAGCGAGAAAACCTTCTGCCGACAGTTTATCCGCCTTGTAATTGTGTTCTCTCAATCGCTCATTCACACACCAACTGGTTTGGGCGACATATTTTTTCCCACATGTGAACAGAATAAGGTAAATGATGAACGAAATGCACTCCACAAATTTGTGTGTATGCCTTTTTGTGCACAACACCCTTTCCCCACGTGACGGATTTGTCAGCACACACAATTTGCCAAGTTTATTACGTACTGAAAATAGCACCCTAATACTTTCCCGAAGTGCTATCCGGATCATGTTTTAGTTTCAGTTGCGGAAAAAGAGTTGAAAAGGATTCGTGCAAGTTCAGGCCATTCAATGTTCATTTCGATTCACCGACACAATCAAGACGCACGGCCATAATTCCATATGTTCACCAGCTGTCACATAACCTAAAGAAAGTGGCACTTCGGGGCAATATTAGGGTGCTATTTTCAGTACGTGATAAACTTGGGAAATTGTGTGTGCTGACGAATTCGTGACGTGGGGAAAGGGTGTTGTGCACAAAAAGGCATACACCCAAATTTGTGGAGTGCATTTCGTTCGTCATTTATCTTATTCTGTTAACATGTGGGAAAAAATATGTCGGCCAAACCAGTAGGTGTGTGAATGAGCAATTCAAAGAACAGAATTACAAGGCGGATAAACTGCCGTCAGAAGGTTTTCTCGCCCTTGACATTCACGCATGTGGGTGCCGGCCTTTGTTCCAGAGTAAAATCATTGTTGGTCGGCATAAGGATGAGATGAGTCGGTTGATCATAGAAGCCGAAATTATTGTTGCTCTTGGAGATGTATGTATCAGCAAGCGTTCAATTGCCTTGTCACCCAAGGAACTGGTGTTCCTGCGTACGCAGTGATACGTGATTTTATCTGTGATGTTTTTTGTTGTCCTATTTATCGTTTTTTCTTGTAGGTAGATGACATTGTCGTGCATTTATCTGAATGCACGTGCGTATTTGCTTGCTCGCCTGACGATTATGGCTTAAAAGCGGATAGGAGGTCGAAAATAAACATGTTGTTGCTAGTAGCACTCTGTCCTCTAAGTCTATTCCTTCCTGTGTCCGTTTTTTTCGCATCGCTCTGCATAAATTTCTTTCTAACGTATGCAGCCGCTGTTGCTCGGCCACGTGCTCCCCCGTCTCCGGCTATCTACGAAGCAACTCCCACGTTTATTCGTCGATGCCACCTGCCGGCCCGTTGACCGTCCCGTCTTCGGCTGTATACGAAACTCCTCGGAACGTTTATATGACGCCGCTGCCTGCACGACCGTTTACGGTACCTTATTCAGCGAACAGTGCCCCTACCGTCAGCCATTGCCGCACTCCAGATAACCAGCCAATATGTTTTTCATGTGGCATCCCAGGCCGCTTAGCTCGTCACTGCTGTCGTCGAAGCTTCCCTTCTCATGACGTTGCAGGGGCCTCACACCATCTGACCACTCAGCCACGATATGCCATTCCTGCCGATCCACCTGAAGACGTACGTCCTGGTCGCCAACCATCCGGCTCAAGCCGTTCACCTTCTCCTCGTCGTCGATCTATTTCTCCAATGTTACGTCGCAACAGCCCACCTCAAGGGGAAAACTGATGGGCGCAGTTCCGGAGGCGAGAGCTGCGTTGGCAGCAAAATTTCAAGACCTAACTGCGCTCCCCCGAAAGAAATCGAACTCTATATTGATGGCATTAAGATGCACGGACTTGTCAACACTGGAGCTGCCGTATCTGTAATTAGTAAAAAACTGTGCCAAAACTTGAAGAAAGTGACCACTAAACTTACTGACCTATCTTTGCAGAGAGCTACGTCCCACCATGTTCAGCCGTCAGCTTTGTGCACTGCATGAGTCGTCATTCAAGGTACGATAAACGTCGTCGCATTTGTAGTTTTATTCCGTTCTTCGCATGACGTTATCCTTGGGTGGGACTTTCATCAAATTCTGCTTTGGTCGACTGTGCTCGTTCCGAACTCGCGTTATTTGTGCCGTGATATGACCCCGACGATGGCGCTTCGTGTAGAGGGTTTGCTGCTTCTGACGTTGACATTGCGTCTTTCTCAGCTGTTGTTGTTTCGGTGTCGTGTGCCTCTCCTCCGATATCGCCTGTGTTGTTTATGCCATTGGTCACACCTGCGTGCCATCGAAATTTCATGCTCCCGTTTGCCGTCATCGTTTTTCGCAACGGTCACGCTGCCATTTATGTGTGCGATCCCTCGGACAGCCCGTCATCCCTACTACGTTAAGAATGCTTGGGAAGGTTCGAACCTTATTCTTCCAGCTACTATACCCGATTCTACGGTTTCGCTCCGAATCTGTGCTGCCACTCCTACCGATGCACCTAGTGATGTTCTGGACGTCTTCTCAGATGCCATCTACTCTGAGCTCGCACCAACTCAGCGCCAAGAGTTTATAAATCTTCTACTCCGTTTTCACTTTCATATGATCGTTACCAGTCGGGCTTAGGTCGAACCTCTGCGGTCGTTCACCGTATTGACACCGGTCAACAAGCCCCGCTAAGACAGTGTCCGTACCGTGTGTCAACTGCTGAACGCCGAGCCATCGACGAACAAGTTTGACGACATGTTAAAACGTGGTATCATCGAGCCCTCCAACAGTCACTGGGCTTCCCCGGTTGTTCTCGTCAAGAAAAAAGACGGATCCATCCGGTTCTGCATAGACTACCGCCGACTCAACAAGATAACCCACAAAGACGTATATCCTCTGCCTCGCATCGATGATTCTTTGGACTGCCTACAAGGAGTGCAGTTCTTTTCTTCGTTAGAATTACGCTCCGGCTAGTGGCAGGTACCCATGACAGAGGATGATCGCCCGAAGATAGTATTTGTAACACCGGATGGACTATATGAATTCACCGTTATGGCCTTTGGCCTCTGCAACGCGCCTGACGCTCTTGAAAGGATGATGGATACCATCCTGCGAGGTCTGAAATGGAAAACGTGCCTCTGTTATTTGGACGATATTGTGGTATGTTCAAGCGACTTTGCGACCCACCTAAGCCGCCACGAGCAAGTTCTACGTGCCTTTACGCGGCTGGACTACAACTTAACTTGAAGAAATGCCACTTTTGCGCTCGCAAGCTTGTAATCCTCGGCCAAGTGGTTTCTAAGGATGGCATTCTTCCGGACTCTACAAAACCTAATGCAGTCGCGGCGTTTGCAAAACCAACCACCATCAAAGAGCTCCGAAGCTTCATCGGCCTGTGTTCGTACTTCCGACGCCACGTCCGCAATTTTGCCTCCATTATCGCCCCCTTGACCAATTTTCTCGCCGGAAGTTCTATTTGTCAGCGTGGTCGCAAGAGTGTGATGATGCATTTCAGGAACTCTGACGGCTCCTCGCTACGCCTCCCATACTTTGACATTTCCATCCATCTGCTCCAACTGAAATTCATACGGCCGCTAGTGGTGTCGGGCTAGGGGCCATGCTGGCCCAACGAAAGGCTGGCTTTGACGAGTTCGTCATCGCCTATGCCAGCCGCACTCTCAGCAAAGCCGCGAAGAATTACAGTGTCACTGAAAAGGAGTGCCTTGCCATAATTTTGGCAATCGGACAATTTCGGCCTTATTTATATGGACGTCCGTTTGATATTGTGACAGTCCACCATGCGCTTTCCTAGTTATCTTCACTAGAAGATCCTAATAGTCGGCTCGCTCGTTCGGCATTGCGGTTACTGGAATTATATATGTGTTATCTACTCTTCTGGCAGGAAGATTTTGGACACCAATGCCCTGTCACGGTCGCAGTTGGCTTCAGTGCCTGTCTGCACCAGTGCTGCCTTGGCCATCAGCAATCCGGACTTCTGAGCAACGCAGAGACGCTTGGATATCTTTCCTTTTGGACTTTCTCTCAAACTGGACGCCCGCTTCATTTTCCAGGACGCTTCGCTGTCAAGCACAACAATTCGCTATTCGGGATAACCTGCTTTACCGCCGAAACTACAGCTCGATCGGCCACAAGAGGTTGCTCGTCATTCCCGACATCTCCGCTCTGACATCTGCGCCACGTTCCACGATGATCCGCAAATGTGGCCACGCCGGTGTGTTGAAAACATACACTCGCTTGCAGCTGTGGTACTACTGGCGCGGTATGTACCGTTTCGTTCACCGTGACGTAAAGTCCTGCCTTACGTGCCAGTGACGCAAGATGCCCGTTCAACATACCACCGGTCTCTTGCAGCCGTTCCCATGTCTATCACGAGCTTTCGGTCGTGTCGGAATCGAACTTTACGGTCCACTTCCCTATACTTCGAGTAGCAACCGCTGGGTCATTGTCGCTATCGACAACCTAACGCGCTACACTGAAACAGCTGCGTTACCTTCTGTTACCGCAAAATACATTGCATGTTTTATACTGCAAAACCTGGTTTTAAGGCATGGAGCACTTCGGGAGTTACTAAGCGACAGCGGCCACGTTTTTCTCTCCGATGCCATTAACGCGTTGTTGAGCGAGTGTTGCATCATACACCACACTACCACAGCCTATCACTCGCATACTAATGGGATGACAGAGCGTTTTAATCGTACACTTGGAAATATGCTGGCCATGAAGGCTTCATTCAACCAGTCAAATTGGGATAACATACTGCCTTTTGTGACATATGCCTACAACACTACAACGCAAAGCACCACAGGATTTTTGCCTTTCTTCCTTCTTTATCGACGCGAGCCATCGTTCACATTGGATAGTATTCTTCCTTATCGACTGCACCCTTCCGAGTTGAAAACCGTTACACCAGCAGCAGCATACGCTGAAGAATGTCGGAAGCTTGCTCGTGCGTTCACGTCAAACGACCAGATGCGCCAGAATCATAGCCACGACGCGTCAACCACGCCTATGAGCTTTGATCCTAACTCACTGGTGTCAATAAGGATTTCTTCTACTTCTCTGGGGCTCTCCCTCAAGCTTTCTTACAGGTACCATGGCCCCTATCGAGTTGTACGCCAAACATTTCCTGTCAACTACCTTGTAGAACCACTGGATGCAACTCCGGACAAGTGCCATCGGGGACAAGAAATCATACACGTCTCTCGGCTCAAGCCGTACCATGATCCTTCTGTGTACACCTGTCGTTAGGTCACCAAGATGTCTCCTTCGTCGCCCGGGGGTGATTGTAACGACTGCAGTGGACACGGAGTTAGAGTAGAGAAAAAAAGACGCACTGTGATTGCAGGCTTGCATTTAGTTAGCCCTTGCGCTAAATGAATCTTTCGTTCGACGGAGTGAACTCCTGCTTGTTCAACAACCCGTTTCACAGTCAATTTTCTGGTTCGATTCCTCCATTTTGTATCAAAATTCTGCATGTACAAGTAGCTGAAAACCTTCCTAGCCCAACGCTTCTCCCCCGTTTCTCTCAGTCACTTCTCAAATTTTATTTTGCTGCTAACTTCCCGGCCCTCATATGATGTCCGTCCCATATCACCTTGTACTCCCTGATTTGGTATATTCCTGTGAGCTCCTAAAGCAAGCCTACCTATTCCACGCTGCTCAATTTCTAATCTTGCTGGGACTTCTGATCTCATGCACAAGACCGCATGGCCGAACGTCAGAACAGAAACCATGACCTGTTTCCATATTCCTCTGACAACATCATACCTATTGTAATTCCACAGTGCCCTGTTTTTCATCACCGCTGCACTCCTGTTGCCTTTAGCCGTCACCTATATTTCGTGTTCCCTTAGGTACTCGGCCCCATTGCTTAACCATACGCCCAGATGTTTGTATTTATCTGTTATCTCTAGCGTGACCTCCTGTATTCTAAGCTCACTACCTTCATTAGATTAAAAATGATTTCTGATTTTTCCTTACTTAATCTGAAATCTAACTTATCTCCCTCATTACCGCAGATGTCCATCAATCTCTGCAAATCTTCCTTGTTGTCCACCATTAGCTCTATATGATCTGCGTACATATATGCTGGCAGTGCCTGTTCAATGAGTTTTCCTTGTTTGACGAAAGAGATTTTGAAGCCCAGTCCACTTCCTTCTAATTTGGACTCTATTCCTTGTAGGTGCATCATGAATAACAAGGGTGACAGAGGACACCCCTGCCTTAGCTCACGTTTTACCTCTTCGGGCTTGAATACCCGTTTTCCCACTTTATAACTGCCTTGCTACCTTTATAGACATCATTTAAAAGATTAGTGACTCTATCTTCTACACTTATTGTGTCCGGTATTCCCCTCAAGTTCTTTTAAACCGCGCTATAGTACGCTCTCTTGATATCTAACAATGCTAGCCACAGGGGCCTGTGTTTCTTTTCTGCCATTTAGACGTACTGCGTCAGTAAGAACAGATTGTCTTCGAAACTCCTGTTCTTCCGAAACCCATTCTGTAGTTCCCCCAGCACACCATCATCCTCTAGCCATGCCTGCAGTCTTTCCTTCATAACCTGCATCGCCAGCTTGTAGACCACTATGTCACTGTTGTAGGACGGTAGTTGTTTACGTCCGCTTTCTCCCCTTTTCCTTCAGAGATCATGCTCATCTTGCCAAGTTTCCATCCATCGGGAACTTCACCATCGATTATTATGTTGCTCACTGCCTCTCTCAAAGTCTGCTCAGACTTCGGACTCAATGTCTTTATCAGCTTAATTAAAATGCCATCATAGCCTGTTCATGGTTACTAGGAACCCATTTCTCAGCTATTTCTCACTCTCCTTGTGAAAATGTAGCCATTGTGCCACTTGAGTCGTCCTTTTCTATTGTGGTGCAAAAGGCACTTCTTTGTTGTCACTTTTTTGTCACCTTTGTTCCTATATATTCAATAGCTTCATCGTCTTCTAGCCTAGCACCTTGAGCTGTAGTTATAAACTTGCAAAAACTGCAGCTGATAGAGTACTAGGCCATCGTGGCATATATCTCAATGAGATGGCGGATGCACTAGCTGCAGTATCTCTTAGCGGTCCCCTTATCCCGATTTTGCGTGATATGGCTTACGCGACAGCAATAAGGCTTAGAAACCCCTGTTTGCATGAATCCAACTGCTACTCATTCGATAAATTTCGATCTAAGATACTGCTGGAATAGACAGTGGTGCGCCACACGGCAATCGGAAGTTACTTATATAAAACTGCGTTACAAAATTTCGCAACTTAAGTATTATTTGCATAAAGTTGGTCTAAAGGTGTCACATTTATGTCGTATTTGCGAATGCAAACAATATATTATTTATTTTTGTTCTGTCGCCGATATTCTTATCAGCGGAAAAGATACCTGGTAGCTCCACTTGAAAAATTGGGATTATATTGAAATGTGGCAGTAATTTTATCGTTTGGCAGCATTAAATTTGGTTATAGCCACAGGGACGTCTGCTGTGCTGTATTCGAGTACATAATTGAAACAAAGTGATTGCCCTAATGATGATTGATGTGTAGGGTTTAACGTCCTAAAACCACCATTTGATTATGAGAGACGCCGTAGTGGAGGGCTCCGGAAATTTTGACCACCTGGGGTTTTTTAACGTGCACCCAAATCTGAGCACACGGGCCTACAACATTTCCGCCTCCATCGGAAATGCAGCCACCGCAGTCGGGATTTGAACCCGCGACCTGCGGGTCAGCAGCCGAGTACCTTAACCACTAGGCCACCGCGGCAGAAAGCGGTTTCCTTAATAAACTGCCTATATATATATATATATATATATATATATATATATATATATATCTTGTAACGAACAAATACAGCACCGGAAGCGAACACAGCTATTTAATAATGGCGAACTTGTGCCCATCAACTGAGTACACAAAGGTTGTGAGCTCACTAGTGAAAACCTCGTCAACTTTTTTTCTTGTGTCTCGCCTCGAACTGCTCCTCGAAAAACCACCAGCGTTCTTTTTCCAGCGCGTGGTGTGGTGACACGTGCAGCCAGCGTTGCATGGCACGTTTAGCTTGGCGCGTTTGGCTTGTCAGTTGGTGTGGCATGATTCATAAGAGCAGGAAACGGCGCAAGACTTCGGTAGGTGCCTAACAACACGTGGCATTAGTCCCCCTCCCGAAACGCATCGTCCCGATGCGTACGATGACGTCGAACAGTTTTATAAAGGAGTATTTATCTGATGTTTGAGCACACTTATCAGTTGTCTCGTTCAGTGCCTTTCGTATTACGGTTTCATTCGTACTACATGTACGACTTCTGGGCGATTCCTGCGTCGATTTGAGCACACTTGCCCTTCAGGAATTACTTCGTAGTTTAGCATGCCTAACCGGCGAAGTACTTTGTAAGGGCCGAAATAGCGCCGCATCGGTTTTTCCGATAGGCCAGGTGCGCGTGTAGGCGTCCACACCCATACTTTGTTTCCGGGGTTGTACTGTACGTCTCTCCGCTTGAGATTACAGCGACTTGCGTCGGAGCCTTGTTGCAAAATGATACGATGTCTTGCCAATTGCCGTACCTCTTCTGCCCTTTCTATGTAGTCGTTGATGTGTGGGTCACTCTCATTCGAATCGTTGACAGGCAACATCGCGTCTAATGCCGTTGTGACCGTCCGACCATAAACAAGTTGAAATCGCGTGAAGTGTGTCGTTTCTTGTACTGCGGTATCGTACGCAAATGTAGCATAAGGCAAAACACTGTCCCATGTCTGGTGCTCAACGTCCACACACATCGAGATCATGTCGGCGAGAGTTCTATTGAGACTTTCGGTTAATCCGTTTGTTTGCGGGTGGTATGCTGTAGTCCTTCTATGGTCGGTGTGGGTGAGCTTCATAACAGACTGCATCAAATGGGCAGTAAATGCTGTTCCTTTGTCTGTAATGACAACCTGCGGTGCGCCTTGTCGTAGTACAATCTGTGTGACGAAAAACTGGTCTACTTCGTTCGCCGTTCCTTTCGCGAGAGGTGATGTCTCAGCATATCGAGTCATGTAGTCTGTTGCTACAACAATCCAGCGCTTTCCCGATGAAGAGAGAGGAAATGGACCAAGCAAATCCATTCCCACTTGCTGAAATGGCCCTTTTGGTGCCTCTATTGGTTGCAACAGACCCGCTGGTTTCGATGGTGGTATTTTGCGTCTCTGGCAATCCCGGCATGACTTAACATAATGGAGCACTGAATCCCTTAATTTCGGCCAATAATACTTCCGGCGAATTCTGGCCAAAGTGCGACTACTACCCATATGGCCAGCCGATGGGTCATCAGGACACGCTTCTAAGATTTCTCCTCGCAATGATGATGGTGCAAGAAGCAGAAACGTCTCACCGGTGTTTACGAAGTTGCGCTTGCATAGGACGTCGTTCCGGAGGACATAGGATGTCAAACCACGAACCAGAACTCGTGGTACCTTAATTTAGTGCCCCTCCAAGTATTGGATAAGCGGGCGTAGTTCCGGGTCCATTCGCTGAAGACGAGCCATCTCCGACACATTCAGAACTTCGAGAAACGGGATGTCTTGTTCTTGGTCAGATTATGAAGACTCAACAGGTGCGCGAGACAGGTTATCCGCGTCATTGTGCCTGAGATTGGACTTGTAGATCACAGTGATGTCATGTTCCTGCAGACGCAGGCTCCATCTAGCAAGTTCTCTGGAAGGGTTCTTGATATTTGCCAGCCAACACAATGAATGGTGATCACTAATTGCTCGAAACGGTCTGCCATAGAGGTATGGGCGAAACATGCTGATGGCCCATATAACTGCGAGACACTCTTTCTCTGTCGCTGAGTAATTGGACTCAGCATTAGATAGAGTGCGGCCCACGTAAGCAATGACATTTTCTTCTCCATTCTGCCACTGAACGAGGATGGCACCGAGAACAACGTTATTAGCGTCAGTATGTATGTCTGTATCGGCCTCTTCGTCAAAATGGACAAGTATTGGAGGGAACTACAAACGGCGTCGCAACTCTGAGAAAGCCGCTTCTTGTTCTTCGCGCCAAGAGAATGGTACACTTTTTTTCGTTAGCCGCGTCAAAGGCTCAGTGACCTTAGCAAAGTTTTCAACAAAGCGTCTGTAGTAGGCACTATGTCCCAGGAATCGTCTGACGACCTTTTTGTCTTGCGGTTTCGGAAAACTTTCAACTGCTGCAATCTTTTCCGGGTCTGGGCGGACGCCTTCCGCACTAACTATGTGCCGAGGAACAGAAGCTGACGAAATCCAAAGTGACACTTTTCCGGTTTGATGCTCAGTGCTGCCACGCGAATGGCATCCAGTACCATTCTCAGTCAGTGGATGTGCTGCTCAAAGGTAGAAGAAAAAACCACTACATCGTCGAAGTAGACGAGACACGATTGCCACTTGAGTCGGCAGAGCACAGTGTCCATCATTTTCTAGAAGGTAGCGGCAGCAGAGCACAAACCGAAAGGGACCACTTTGAACTCGTATAGTCCATCTGGTGCCACAAACGCCGTCTTATCGCGATCTTGTTCATCCACCTCGATCTGCCAATATCCACTTTTTAAGTCCAATGATGAAAAGAAGTGAGCATTGCGTAACTTATCCAAGGCATCATCGATCCGTGGAAGTGGGTAAATATCACGCTTTGTGACTTGGTTCAGCTTTCTGTAGTCAACGCAAAACCGCAGAGTGTTGTCCTTCTTTTTGACTAGCACTACCGGTGATGCCCACGGACTGTTGGATGGCTGGATTACATCATCGTTGAGCGATTCCTGCACTTGGTTCTTGATGGCTTCTCTTTCTTTTTTCGCTACTCGGTATGAGCGCTGATGCACAGGGCTCACGTGTTCTTCGACCACGATACGGTGCTTTGCGACGAGAGTACGTCCGACTTTCGACGAAGTGGAGAAGCACTCGGTGAACTCTCTGATGAGGTCAGCAATCTGTTGCTTCTGAGATGACGAGAGCTCTCTGTCAATGTCTACCGACTGGAGTACGTTATCTACTGTCTCTGAAGCTTTATCAAGAGTGCAAACATCTGAGACTTGCACGTACTCATGCAGCGATGCTACGGATGTTCCCTTCGCAACATGCTGCAGCTTATTTCGAAAGTTACTTAATGGGACATACGCACATCCATCACGAAGGCTCACCAGGCCTCTTGCAAAGCATAGCCCTTTTTCTAGTAGCAGTCCGATGTTTCCGTCCGCTAATACATCACAGTCACGGAGAACTTCACTCCTCACAGAAACGGTCACACTGGAACGTGGCGGCACGGTTACATCTTCGTCCACAATGCGGAGAGGTAGAACGATTGGTTTTCCGCATGACAGAAGGCGACGGCATTCTCCGTAGAAAACGAATTCTGGGACTCTTGCAAGTCGATGACTGCATTGTTTGTTGGCAAAAATTCCACGCCTATAATCAGTTCCCGGGAGCACTCAGGAAGCACAGTAAAGCTGCTGACATACACAAATCCTCTTATTCCTATCCTTGCGGTGCATAACCCCAAGGGACTAACTAAGTGCCCTCCAGCGGTACGTATCTGAGGTCCGGTCCACTCAGTCATCACCTTTTTAAGCTTCTTTGTGAGAGCATTACTGACAACGGAATAGTCTGTACCAGTGTCTATTAGCGCAATGGCCTCGACGTCGTCGATCGTGACTAATATCTCAGAGGTAACGTCGCTACTACTGCACTTGTCCGTCATTGCGTAACTGCCACCGTCCGGTCGGGCTAACAATGGAGGGTCTTCAGTTGTCAGTATATCAGCGGCCCCACCTCCAGAGGTCGCTGGCTCTAGTTTTCCCACCGCGGGCTAGGTGAACGTGATCTTCGGAGATTTGATGACGGACGAGGACTCGGCGACCGATAGCGCATCGGTGCTGTCGAACGCGACTCCCGTTTTTACGTGTCTTGAGGTGAATAGCGTGAACACAAGTATTCCTCGATTTCGTAGGGCCGTTCACTTTGCAGGGGGCACGGTGCATTGACTGGAAAACCACGTAGTCCCGCTAGACAATACTGGCACGCCCGGTAAAGGTGACTTGCTTCTCCGCAGTGGTGGCAAAGGGGCCGCCGGTCTACAGTGCGCCATACATCGCTCTTACGTGGTCTTGCTTCCGGTATGGGTAGCGGCGTACTCGAAGAAAACGTCGGAGGCGTTACAGCAGTTGCAGTCGTCCGATTCATGCGTCCGAGGTCCTGTCGTACAGCTTGCGCGTACGACAACTGAGGCGGAGGCTCCGGTTGTGCGCGCTGTAGTACCTGAGCTTGTGGTTGTAGAACCGCTTGCTGCACTTCTTCGCGCACAACGTTGCCAAGTGAGGACATCGCTGGATGAGCTTGAGTCATTTGTATTTTCTGAAGTTCTTACCTTACGACAGCCCTCACCATTTCACCCAAGAGGTCAATGTTACTCGTGAGGGTTGTCGACGCCGCGCTAACAGATGAGACGCTTACGTCCCTGTTGTATTGGCGCGCGCGCTGCGGCAGGGTCTTTTGTATCACTGTCGCCTCTTATCTGAACTCAGCAAGAGAGCGGGGTGGATTACGCACCAGGCCTGCAAAAAGCTCCTCCTTCAATCTACGCATCAGGTGCCGCAACTTATTTTGCTCAGCCACGTTTGGTTCTGCCCGGCGGAACAGTCGGGACATGTATTCAATGTACATGGTGACGCTCTCGTTGTTCCGTTTGTTTCGCGTCTGAAGAGTGGCCTCTGCCTTTTTTTTGCGGTCTGTGTTTGGGTACGAAGCAAGAAACTCTCTCCGAAAGTCGTTCACGACAATAAGGACGCTTCGTGGTTTTCGAAGCACGTACGTGCAGAATCTTGAAGTGCCACGTAAACGTAGCGAAGTTTCCTGTTTTCGTTCCAACCGTTCAGTCTGGCAACGCGTTCGAAACCGTCGAGCCAGTCCTCGGAATCCTCGAAAATATCACCGTGAAATACCTCTGGTATGCGGGGCGGGTCCATAATGATATGAGATGCAAATGAAGTCGCTTGGGTGGCCATTGCAGGGGCTCCGAAACTTACGTCCTCCACTGGTCTCGAAGAATCGAAGAGGGCTTCAAACTTGGGCTGCTCACCTCGTACGCGACGACTCGTGCGTTGGTGTACGGGAGTCAACAACGCTGGCTCCAACCTTCGGGGTTCTGGGCTATGTTCCCTATTCTGAGATAGGCTTGGAATCATACCCCGCACCTCCACCAGTTTGTAACGAACAAAAACAGCACCGGAAGCTAAAACCGCTATTTATTAATGGGGAACTTGTGCCCATCAACTAAATATACAAAGGCTGTGAGCTCACTAGTGAAAACCTCGTAAACTTCTTCTCTTGCGTCTCGCCTCAAACTGCTCCTCGAAAAACCGCCAGCGTTCTTTTTCCAGCGCGTGGTGTGGTGACACGTGCAGCCAGCGTTGCATGGCGCGTTTGGCTTGTCAGTTGGTGTGGCAGGATTCATAAAAGCAGGAAGCGACGCAAGACTTCGGTAGGTGCCTAACAACATGCAGCAATATATATATATATATATATATATATATATATATATATATATATATATATATATATATATATATATATAGGCTATAAGAAGACACGAAACATGTGTAAATAGTATTATGCCTTGAAAAAGAATGGGTTCCCGTCGAAACGTCGGCACAATAAACAGTTGTTATGTGAAAGCGCATCTACTGTCATATATATATATATATATATATATATATATATATATATATATATATATATATATATATATATATATATATATATATTGTTACTGCATATGTGATTTGGGTATGAGCCGGTGGGTAGCGGGGAACAGGCAGATTAGAGAAGAGGACGTTCGGCTAGCAAGATAGGCCTCCGTTGCAAGACCCCTTGAAGTCTACCAGTACGCCTCAGCGTAATAAATACATTACTAAACGTAACAGAGTAGTGGAGGTGCTGGGTACAGCACATCGACGAACCACGGAGCCACAGCTGTTTGAACTTTGCCGGAGCCGTCGTCTTGCTGGTCTGCCACCGACAACAACCATCATGACCGAGAGTGAAGGTCACGGCCCTTCAACCACGCAAAGGTCAGTGCCGGCTGCACCTCGGTATCGCTATATGGAACCCCGCCCGTTCGCGGGAAGAGCAGGAGAAGATGTGGATGCGTGGCTGACACATTACAAAAGGGTAAGCCGGTAAAACGGCTGGAATCCCACCGACCAACTGGGAAATGTCACGCTGTTTCTCACGGAAACCACCTTGATGTCGTACGAAAACCACGAAGATTCCTTAGCAACGTGGGATCGTTTCGCCGAAGAACTCAAGAAATGCTTCGGTGACTCTGATTCGAAAAAAAAAACGCGCGGAACGCACGTTGGATCAAAGAGCCCATACTCCCGCTGAAACGTGTACCACCTACATAGAGAAGATTGTGATGCTCTGCAAGATCTTAGACCCGTATATGTCTGAAGAGGACATGGTCGGACGCCTTCTGAAGGGTATATCAGAAGACGTCTACAATTTTTTGATAGGCAGGGAAGACCTCACTTCCGTATCCGCCGTTCAACGTCACTGCCGTACTTTCGAGAAGCTGAAGACCCGTCGTATTGCCTTGAATTGCGGTAGGCTGACAAATGTCACAACGGTCGCCAGCGTCGACGCAAGCCCGCCTGCCTACGTTGCCGCTGCTATCAGGGCAATAGTGCACAAAGAGCTACAGCGACAAGACACACTGGCCAACCACACCATCCACCATCCGCCTACCTGTTCATCCTACTACCCGGCGCCGTTCGCTCCTCTGCCTCCATCGGTATGTGCGACGGACTTTAGCGAAGCTGGAAATTCCTGGCCACGCCGAGACTCATTCGCGCCTGACCAGCGGTATGACCAACGCCTTCGTACCGGCCCCGCTCCACAAAGGCGGGCAGTTCCCGTTCAGCAAGGTGCTCTACTCCGTTCGGGTAGGCGACCTTACACAGCGGAGCGCTCTCAGCAGTGGTTCGGCAAACGACCCCTGCCCGTCTGCTATAACTGTGGCGTCGAAGGCCACATTGCCAGGTACTTCAACTAACGGCAGCCGCCAAGGTACGATCGCTCACCGAGATCCCACCTGTCTGGCTTTGCACCAACACTAACGTCCCTTGGAAGCGCATCCCACGAGATACCAAGGCCGCTGCGACACCGTTCTCCGGCCTATGACCGCAGTCTTACACCCCCGCCAGCCCCTCGCTCCAATCAGTCGCCGTCTCCTAGGCGCCGCTATCCTTCGCCGCCGCCGGAAAACTAGTCGGCGCGACAGTTGGAGGTGAGGTTGCTGGGCAGTCTTCAATTTCCACAGAAATGCCTGTTTTAATTTGCATGTTTCGAAATAAGGATCGTGTGCTAATCGACGGTGCCTCAACAATGGCCTTAGTGGACACAGGTGCAACCATATCAGTGATGATCGAGTCTAGCATTGAAACGCCTTCTTGGACGAAAGGTTATGTTCCGTTGGGACCATGCTGATACATTTAGTGCAGTGAGCGGAGATGTCTTACAACCTGTTGGTGTTTGCTCCGTGACGGATAGTTTGAGTGGCCAGAATTTTATCGCTGATTTTGCTGTTCTCTTTCATTCAATGCATGATGTAATTTTAGGACTTGATTTACTGAATCTTTGTCGTGCCACTGTTGATGGCCGCACAGGAGAGATTACAGTAGATTCAAATGTTCCGGTCGCGTTTATGGAAAGCCCGCCCTGTATGGAAAGCACCCTTTGCGTGTCCGTGGACACAACTGTACCACCCTTGTCTGCCAAGTGTGTTCATGTCGTCAGTTCCCCTGCAACCGAGACGACATTTGATGCCACCGTAGAGCCCATTCACCTCAGATGCGTAAATAAAAATGTTCTAATACCCTATTGTACGTTGTCGGTTGTGCAAGGGCATACTGGTTTGTGGGTGATCAACGGCTCCAATGAATCTTCGGTACCGCCAGAGTGTCTACAACTTGCTAAGATCCGTCAACATCAGGTGTTCTTCCTTGCCATTCTTGCAGAGAGCAGTGATTCTCCGGATAAGCCCGATTCCAATCATTTGCACGCCAGGGACACCTCCATAATGGCAATGATTGATAAGTCTCTTAGCACCAACGAGCGTAATGACCTGTCGAGTATTTTCCGCAAACATGCTGGTCTTTTCGATTTCGCACAGCTACAGGCTCCACTGTCATTCCCTGCTTCTCGTGTAAAGTACCGCATAGATACGGCATACCATAGGCCTCTTCGAGAAAAGCCATACCGGGTATCGCCTTCGAAACGCGCAGTGATAAATGAACAGGTTGGCGAGATGCTAAACAAGAATGTGATTCAGGAATCATGCAGTCCGTGGGCCGCTCCCGTTATATTAGTCAAGAAGAAAGATGGAACATGGCGATTTTGCGTTGACTTCCGCCGTCTCAACGCCATCACAAAAAAGGACATGTACCCACCACCACGTATTGACGATGCTATAGACTGTCTTTCATCAGCCTTCTACTTTTCGTCTGTTGATTTGAGGTCAGGGTATTGGCAGATTCCAATGCACGAGGAAGATAAAGAGAAAACGGCATTTGTTACACCAGATGAACTTTTTGAATTTAATGTGATGCCATTCGGACTATGCAATGCGCCTGCAACTTTCGAGCGCTTCATGGAGAACATTCTGCGTGTTTTAAAGTGGGAAGTATGCATGTGTTATCTAGACGATGTTGTGATTTTTGGGTGCACTTTCTGTGAGCACAACACACGCCTCGACCTCGTGCTGAACTGCCTAAGCAAAGCACGCTTGGTGCTCAACTCAAAAAATGTCGTTTGGGAGAGCACCAAACACTCGTCCTTGGACACTTGGTGAACAAAGAAGGCATACGGCCGGATCCCGCGAAAACGGCTGCAGTGGCGTTCAAGCAACCTCACTCAGCGAAATAACTACGCAGCTTTTTGGGCCTCTGCTCGTACTTCCGTCGATTCATTCTTGGATTTGCCAATATCGCGCACCCACTAACGTGCCTGCTTCAGAAAGGCGTGCCATTTGACTGGACTCCGGAATATACGTCCGCTTTTTCTGAGTTGAGGTTCCTTTTAACATCGCATCCGATTCTTCGACAGTTCGATCCTCTGGCTCCCACAAAAGTTCACACAGACGCTAGCGGTGTCGGTGTAGGCGCCTTGTTGGTTCAATGCTTGGATACCAGAGAACATGTCATTGCGTATGCAAGTCGCTCCCTAAGTAAGTCTGAGCGTAACTATACCGCCACTGAGCAAGAATGCCTCGCCGTAGTCTTCGCGGTGCAGTGCTTCCGGTCCTATCTGTACGGACGCCCCTTTACCATCATGACAGGTCATCGTTCGCACTGCTGGCTGGTCAATCTGCATGACCCATCTGGTCGACTAGCGCGCTGGGCACTCCGTCTGCAGGAATGCGACTTTACAGTTTCCTATAAAAGCGACAGTCGTCACGCTTATGCAGATTGTCTTTCGCGACTACCGCTTCCACCGACGGACTGCGACGCGGGCAACTTCGATACCTTCATCGCGCCATTGGACCTGCCATTTTCTGATACCAATGCCTTTCAGATTGAGCAGCAAAGGGACCACACCATACAGGAGCTCCTTACTACCGAGTCAAGACCATCGGCGACTCGCTTCTGCATGCGCGATGGACTTGTGTACAAAAAGAACTATGCTACGACCGGCTTACGTTATCTTCTCGTAGTTCCAAAGAGCCTTCGCGTTTCCGTCTTGCAGGCTATGCATGATGACCCAAAGTCCGGCCATCTAGGCACAGCGAAAACTCTTTGCCGGCTTCAAGAAAGATTTTACTGGCCGAAAATTCGCCAGACGACGGAACAGTACGTCTCTAGTTGCAACGAGTGCCAACACCGCAAGCGCCCTACCAGTGCTCCTCCAGGGCGACTTCATCCAATTCCACCCCCTAGAACTCCATTCGAGCAAGTTGGGATTGACCTTCTAGGTCCCTTTCCGAGGTCTTCTAATGGCAATCGCTGGATAGTCGTATGTACCGATCACTTAACACGGTACTCCGAGACAGCTGCTATACCATCGGCAACTGCAGCTGACGTGTGTTTATTCATGCTGCGTTTTGTGGTTCTACGACATGGACTTCCTAAAATTGTTATCACTGATCGTGGGCGATAATTCACTGCAGACGTCGTGGAAGAGATGCTTCGTCCATGCGCTTCAAGCTTTCGGCACTCTACGCCATATCATCCCCAAACAAATGGCCTGATGGAACGAACTAAAAGGACTCTCACGAACATGCTTTCTATGTATGTCGCAGCATATCACAAGAACTGGGATGGCGTGCTACATTTCATCACTTACGCATTGAACACCGCACAGCATGAGACTACCAGCTACAGTCCGTTTTTTCTTCTGTATGCTCGGCCATCTCGTCATACCCTAGATACCGTCTTCCCGTTTGTGGACCACCATGATTACGGTGTATCCGAGATCGTCTGCCATGCAGAAGAAGCCCGACGTCTTGCTTACCTGCGCACCCTTGCTCCGCAAGATCACTCGAAGACACGTTTTACCGTCAACGTCGACACGTGACGTGTAATCGCGGAGACCACGTGTTGCTGTGGACGCCAAATAGGAAACGTGGGTTGTGTGAAAATTGCTGGCACACTATGCGGGACCTTATGTTGTTTTCGACGGCTTAAGCGATGTAACTTACTGCGTAGCACGTCTTCATTCAAATGGCCGACGATCTGCAAAGTCTGAACTAGTCCACATAGCACGTTTGAAGCGCTATATTTCCAGAGAGACTCTTTCACTCGCCCGGTGAGCTTCGTCTGCGCGGAGAGAAAAGTTACTGCATATGTGATTTGGATATGAGCCGGTGGGTAGCGGGGAACAGGCAGATTAGAGAAGAGGACGTTCGGCTAGCGAGATAGGCCTCCGGTGCATGACCCCTTGAAGTCTACCAGTACGCCTCAGCGTAATAAATACATTACTAAACGTATATATATATATATTTATATATATATATATATATATAAGGGAAAGAAGTGTATATCTAAGGGCTCGTTTTTCCGTGTTTTAACACAATATTAATGAGATATAACAGACAGTAATGCCAAGGAATGTACAGGGGAAGTTACTAAAACCAATGGAATGTAAATAGGAAGAAATGTGGATGAAAAATTACCAACTGTGAGCAGGAATCGAACCTACGACCTTCGAATTACGCGTTCGATGCTCTAACCACTCAGCTATCACAGCGGCCGTCCCTCCATCCACTTTTTTGGGTTTATCTGTGAATTTGGAAGTAGGAGCGACAGTCAGCGCCATCTATAAGCCAAACAACGAGTGTGAAAACACTCTTATGCGCATGTTTGGCGTCACGTAGCACGTGAACTTATTATGAGAGGGCAGCTGATTAATTGTCCCTCTTATACAACCTAAACACACCAAGTCTGCCAGTACGAGACCCTCGTTCAATGAAATAAGGGAAAGAAGTGTATACCTAAGGGCTCGTTTTTCCGTGTTTTAACACAATATTAATGAGATATAACAGACAGTAATGCCAAGGAATGTACAGGGAAAGTTATTAAAACCAATGGAATGTAAATAAGAAGAAAGAAATGTGGATGAAAAAATTACCAACTTTGAGCAGGAATCGAACCTACGACCTTCGAATTATGCGTTCGATGCTCTAACCACTGAGCTATCACAGCGGCCCTCCCTCCATCCACTTTTTTGGGTTTATCTGTGAATTTAGAAGTAGGAGCGAAAGTCAGCGCCATCTATAAGCCAAACAACGAGTGTGAAAACACTCTTATGCGCATGTTTGGCGTCACGTAGCACGTGAACTTATTATGAGCGGGCAGCTGATTAATTGTCCCTCTTATACAACCTAAACACACCAAGTCTGCCAGTACGAGACCCTCGTTCAATGAAATAAGAGAAAGAAGTGTATACCTAAGGGCTCGTTTTTCCGTGTTTTAACACAATATTAATGAGATATAACAGACATTAATGCCAAGGAATGTACAGGGGAAGTTATTAAAACCAATGGAATGTAAATAAGAAGAAAGAAATGTGGATGAAAAAATTACCAACTGTGAGCAGGAATCGAACCTACGGTATTATATATATATATATAATACCTGTGTCACACGGGTGCGCAAAAAGTCTTTTAAGTAAGCGGTCTTTTACGAAGTTAAAAGACTTTTAACAAAGAGGTGTTTGCGGCGCAGACACGCGGCAGCAACGATCTCCTTTTAGTGTTTTCGTTCGAAGACGCTAGCGAAAGCGTGTTGCTAGCAGTTAAAAGAGAAGCAATGAAAATTAAACGATGTATCACGATATACAAATTGAAGACTTGTCGCACTGCTCGTTTCTTCAAATAAATTTAAGAATAAGAGATAAAGAAACAACAATGTGAAAGTTTTTTGCACTGGATAAGGAAGCATTCCCATAACTAGCGACGTGCACAAGTCCGTCTGGCACCATTGGGCTTTTATTTACCGTATTTGTTTTTCGCTGCTCTCGACTGCTCTCGACACGTTATAGGTGAGCGTACGGGAGAAAAAGCGAGGATCGCAAGCCTCACGGCCTGCCTTCTCGCTCTGGAAATCGAGGCAGACGCTGCAAAATCCGCCAGGGAGAGGATAAAGCAGCAACTGCTGTTCAGCAATTCCTTGCTGTGCGCACTGGAGCTGTCGGAGAAGGCCTGCGATCGATCGATGTGGGCCTTAAGACGAAACGAGAGGTGGTTCGAGGGAACTGTACCTCACCTCGGTGAGCAGAACTTCAAGCAATCTTTTCGAGTGTACCCGTCCACATTTTGTTTCATTGTGGAGAGCTTGCGCAGTGAGCTCGAAAGACAGTGCACCAGCATGCGTGAAGCCATCACTCCTGAGAAGCGAGTCGGCATTGCCCTATACAAGCTGTGCTCGTCAGCCGAAGATAGGACTGTGGCCGACCTCTTCGGCGTTGGACGCTCGACAGCAAATACCTTATACAGGCAGTTCTGCGAGGCTGTTATCGCTGTACTGGAACACGAGTGGATCAAAATGGTGGCCGCAGAGGAAATGGCGAGGCACATTCAGGAATTCGAGGCCGTCACCGGTTTCCGCCAAGGCGTCGAAGCCTTGGATGGATGCCACTTTCCAGTCTCGCCGCCTAAGGAGCATGCCACAGACTACTACAACTACAAAGGCTGGTAAGTGGCCTAATACAACTTCTTAATGTAAAAAAAGCATGATTTATACCGGATTTTAATGTTCCTAGAAAACAGCACTATTCAATCTTTTCATTACGCTGTATAGTTCACTCCTAGCTCTGCCACAAGGGCATGTACACATCGCAATAAATAAAAAAAGCGATGCCAAGTGCTTTAGTTAACGCATAATTTGGTTCCTACCATCCGGCATCTTTTACAGGCACTAGAGCAAGCCAAGCAACGCAGTTTTCACGTAAGCATTTTAATGCAACAGCATGAAGATGCCAGATTGCATTTGCAATGATAATTCTGACATGCTCATAACGGCCGCAGAAAGCAGCAGCTCATCTGCAGAAAACTTAATGTCTATTACCTACTATATTGAAGATATATGACAAGGCTGCAAGAAAAAAAAAACATCCCTGGCTCCATTAATGACCACAGAAAGCCGCAGATTCTTAGCTGTACACAAATATACATGCTTTTGTGATAGTACTTTAAGGTAGCTGCACGACTGTAACAACTACCAAAACACACGCACACTATTGGTGCCCATTGCACTTCGCTGCATTCACCTTACGTGCCACGCTCTTTGTTTTTTGCAGGTATAGTATCATCTTGCTGGCACTTGTGGATCACAGATACCGCTTCATGTATATCAACGTTAGAGCACCTGGACGCTGCCATGACTCGCACGTGTTTGGGTATTCGCAAATCTCCAATGCTATTAAGGGTCCCTTTTTTAAAGCTCCACTTGCCACCATAGCCGGGACAGTAGTACCACCACTAATTCTGTGTGACCAAGCATTTTCATTGGCACCCAGCCTGATGAAGCCGTTTGGACACAGCGGGAAGATTAGTGAAAGTGAAAAAAAGTTCAACTATCATGTAAGTTCAGCCAGGAGAATTGTTGAGAATGCATTTGGAAGGCTTAAGGCCAGGTTCCGCTTCACTGCAAAATGGATGGAGTGCCATGTAGACAATGCTCGCTTAGTAATACGGGCATTCTGCGTGCTAAGCAACATTTGTGAGCACTTCAATGACAATGTCCACCCGCAGTGGTTAAATGAGGTGCGGCCGTCAGACGTTGACTTCCCGCAGCCGTCATGCACAACAGAAGCCCAAGGTTGAAACGCAGCAGACATAAGGGCCACGCTTGTGGACTACTACAGTCAAGTGAACTAAAACGCACCAATCACAAAAATCGCCGGAACGAGTACAGGAAATCGCATCACTTTTTATTAAAAAAATCAACCATTGCATCCACAAGTTTCTCCTGCAGCTTTAATGCTTTGGCGCGAATTTTCATCTCCTCTTTATGGGCGGCTTCAAATTGCTCCCTCAAGAGCCGCTGCTCATTCAGCATCTTCTCTTTGATTTCGGTACCTGTGTATTTTCTACTTTTTCTGCGGGCGCCATCTCCACTTCCACTTGAGCTGTTTCTGCGCCCGGTTACACAGTCTTGAATGTTGCTTGGCTGCTGAGGTGCTGATAAAGCCTGTGTGAATTTGGGTGCATCTACTTCCGTATTGTCACTTGACGATCCGGCCACCATGCCAGAGATGAGCTGCATTTCTAGAAAATGACAGAAATGCGGTGATTGCACATTTCCACATGTGAAATAGCCATTAACAACTGTGTGCTATACGTCTGAGTGATGGAAATGTCACATAGAAAAGGAAGTGTCAACAAGAGTGCTTTTTGTGTTACAATGCTGACTCTCACACGAATCGCTTAACCATTACGTTTACCCTGAGGACTGGTGTAATGGTTCCAAAAGCTCTGTGATGCCCAAATGGCAATGTGAGTGCAGATGTACTTCAGCCACTGCAGTATTTGTCCCATAATGTACTCCTATGACTGTTTCTGTTATATTTGTTCTGGTTTGTGCCACCATGTCATGTTAAATCCTACTTTATTGTGGTGATGTGGCTAATTAAACGCAAAAGAAAGTGCTTTCTGAAAATATATTTATTTGTTGGTTTATTTAAAACACTACAGCGACAATATCTTGGAGAACATGGCTAAAGGCAAACATGGAGCACCAACGTGGTGCACACTGTGCTACACAGGTACAAAGAGTGGGTTACAGCTTCAAAAAACAAAAAGCCACTGCCATTGCACTTAACGCTGCTATTTGCTTGCAATAAAAAATGTAGCTGCCACTAGAAGTTACTTACTTCCTCAACTGAGGGACTGCTGCTTGCTGGGCTCAAGCTGATCCCAGCCTCCTTCATTAAAGAGGGGTCGTTCACGGGCAGGCTTCCAAGAAACCTATGGATCTCTACAAAAAAGGACCAGTTTGGTGGGGACGAGCCCGTTGTCTTTTCTCTGAGGCATTTCCTGAAAAATACGAAAATAAATGATTAAACGGATGTTACAAGACTGACAACTGCGTGCCGAGAAAACCACTGGTACATGCAAAATGTACAATCGCGCGGCGAAAAGTAGAAAGAAGCGAATTGTTAAACCTGCGCCACATCAAGTGCGCGTTTCCTTCTTGTTACATGACAGGTTTGCGTGCTTAACAAGCAACAAAGACGCGTTTCTTGACGTTTGTACTTAAACATCCCACTGCAAATCGCCGAAAAGAAACTTTGTGTGCGGCTAAAATGCGTGATAAGCATGCTTCCAAACGTGGCCATTCACTTGGCGTTCAGCGTTTTGCCTACGGTGGGGCGTCGTTTCGAAAAGATTGTTCGAACGTTTCCCACGCCAAATGCGCTTCACCAGCTCGCGAAAAAATTCTGCTGCTCAAATAGGCAGTAAACTTACTGGAAGCATTCGATAATATACCTGCAATACAATTTAAAAAATCATTTTTTCCCATGATCACTGTTGTCGTTCCTTTTCCCTCCTCACGCTTACAGGCTGCTAAGACGCGTCAAGCTTACTCAAATAATTTGCTTCACCTCTAGGTGTGTGTCAGATTCTCTATTTTCGTGTGCACTAGGTCCTTCGTGCGGGAGACACCCGCACTTGTGAGCGCAGCCGCGATGCTGGCGTACACTTCGCCGTTGTGCTTCTGCGCTCGCAACGAGTGCAGGTTGTCCTCCCAGAGTCTGATTAGGCTCCACGTGCCTGCTTCCGACCATTGCAGACGCTGCCTTTTCCGTGGAGCGCCGGCTGCTTGATATGCGGAGTTGGCCATAGAAGCTCGGACTCGGACCACTTGAATGACGGGCAAACACACGACTGCCACGCTTTCCTCGCTTGTGCAAAATGGCGTGGCGCAAGACCAAGCGTCGCCACGTGATATTGCCGACGCGTTGTAGCTGCTTACGAGAGTAGAAAAGGAAATAACCATTAAAAGAGTTCAGTACACCTTCTGCAGGATATGAAATTCGTTTTTACAAAGCGTTTTGGTGACAGAAAAATAAGCATTCACTCTTTTTTTCCCAACACTCGTGAATTGCTGGCGCCCACTGGTTTCGAGGCTACTCATTCGGAGCCGTAAAAGAGATCGACGGACGCCGTTTACGAAAAAGACCGCTTCTGAAAAGGAGTTGGCTCTGTGCCGTGTTTCTGCTGTCAGGAACTCCTTTTAGGAAAAAGACCGCTTACTTTAAAAACTTTTAGGTGCCCGTGTGACAGGGGTATAAGGGAAAGAAGTGCATACCTAAGGGCTCATTTTTCCGTGTTTTGACACAATATTATTGAGATCTAACAGACAGTAATGCCAAGAAATGTACACGGAAAGTTATTAGAACCAATGGAATGTAAATAAGAAGAAAGAAAAGTGAATAAAAAAAATAACCAGCCATGAGCAGGAATCGAATCTACGACCTTAGAATAACGCGTTTGAGCATCGAACGCGTAATTCGAAGGTCGTAGGTTCGATTCCTGCTCACAGTTGGTAATTTTTTTATCCACTTTTCTTTCTTCTTATTTACATTCCATTGGTTCTAATAACTTCCCCTGTACATTCCTTGGCATTACTGTCTGTTATATCTCATTATATATATATATATATATATATATATATATATATATATATATATATATAGAAACATTCGTTTTAAACCCACCATTACCTTTGTTTCAAATCTCATCTGAGAGTCTGCATCTATCTCTGCTCGTATATACTCCTTTTTCCGTTTTTAGCTTTTCTTCGTATATAACTTTTTTCAGTCCAAAATTATTTTGTGTTTGAAAAATCGTAAGCCTTTTACTTAAGATCGTGCCGCCCGGTTCTTGGCCGATCCCCCTTTGTGGGTGTGCGCCAGAGTAACAAGGATCATCATCATCATCATAAACCTGTGCTCTAGGCTCTTCTAATTTCTTAGAAATGAGACGAGCTTAGAGAAGAGGTTCCGAAATTTTGCAGCTGCCTTTTTATCCTTTTTATGTACTTCTGCCAGCCATTGAGCCCCCTTTCTTCTAACCTTTTCATTGATCAGAAAAAATGCTTCACTTCTACAGCTTAGAAAGAATTCCCATTTTCTTTCAACATCATCTGTTGCTTCACCCGCTGCTTAGTATGTCTGTGTTCGCTAGAAGCTTCCTGACGTTTTGCTATGAATTTCTTAACTTCCTCGTCCCACTAACTCCTGATTTTGTGTCTTCTTTTCCGGGGTGACTGTCACGTGCCTTAGCAAGCTCTAGCTCAAACAGTTTAATTAAATTCGTGTATGTCCCCACTGTAATATTACCATCAGTGATTGCTTTCTCAGTTTGTTTAGTAGCTATTTCTATTAGCATTTCTGAATAAAAATTTTCCTGTAGTTGCTCATCTTAACTCCTTGACACTTTCACTGCTCTTCCAAAACTTAGCTTGAAATGTTTGTGATCACTACCCAGACTTCTGGAGCTACATTTATCTATGTGCATTCCCCTTGAGCCATCATACATCCTATGTGACATCAGTGCGTAATCTATCGTCGACTGCAGCTGTCCTACATCCCATGTTATTTGCCCTTCGCACTTCTCGTACTGTTTCAAATTATCAAATAATGCCTTTCCCATCCGTGATCATTTTGCCTGTTGGGTCGATATACCCATCTATATCGTCTATGTGCACATTCTCCTAGCATAATTATCTCGCACTGTCATCCTAATTCCTCGATGTCCTTTGGTATTCACTCTACCATTGCCTGGTTTTGCTCTCTGGCCTTTGCTCCTGTACACAAGTACACCAAACCAAGGAGTGTCATTGGCACCGCCACTTTCCCTTTCAACCATGAATGTTCCTTGAACTGCTGCTTAAACCTTTCCCAGTCTGTACTTTTATGAATGAATGCCCCAATAACACCCCCCTTTCTGCTGCTTTCTGTTCTTTTACAATATTCCTACACGTAGTCCGGATTGTTACGAGGTTGTTCTATGTTCCTGAGATGTGTTTCTACAAAACCGTATACCATCGGCCTCTCCTGCCTTAGCTTTTCTTCTATCTCTTCCAACTTCAGCCTGCTCCTGCCACCCTGCATGTTAATATAACCTAAGTCTGAATTGGCCCGGACCTCATGGTTACATCTATTTCTGCCCCGGGCTCTACCTATTTTAGATACCGAGATACCGGTGCCACTTTGGAATCGTATCTGTCCAAGGCACGTGTCAAAGAGTCTCCCTGGTTGTTTTCCTCGTTACGAGCTATCTTGCACCCCGAAGGGCCAGCGTGCCCCCCCAAAAAGCTACTGCGCACCCTGCAAGTCACCTACCCACCTCATGACCTAGCCGCCCATGGAAGTAAATTCTGTCTCGTAGAAAACCACCTCACCTATGCACGCTCTGTTTATTTCCACCATCTCAAAGTCTTTCTCCTGACTCATCCGCTATATCTCTTGATTTGCGTTGACAACCTCTCTTTGGAGGTGGCTGTCACGCACTGGTACCTTCGGTAGTGTGCATATCACCACCTGTACCTGAGGAGAAATGGCGCGTAGGTCATCGACCCCTTTCCCCAGTGTGGTCGCTAGTCCTGCGGCATCTTCATTAGGACATCGTTTAAACCACCTGAAGTTATCACGAGGTTTCGTCTATCAGCTGCAGTTTTGAACTTTGTGCTCGCTTGCCTCATGGCTGCTTGCAGCTTGCGTCCTGGGAACGTCCCTACTGCAACCCTCTCCTCACCTCTCACCCTCTCTTTGATTGCTTCTGCGCATCGGTTTAAATTCGAGTACCCAGTGATTACCATATGCTGTGACTGTTCAGCTGTAGCGTCTTTAGCCGGGCGGTTACTTGCACCTGTGGCGCCGGCTGCTTTGTCCCCTCCCAGCCCCACCACTACTTTGCTGAAGCTGGGCCTTGCGACAATGGAACAGGCCAAAGCTGATTTTTTCAAATTCGCTAGCTCTTCCTTTTCCGCCGTTCTGTTCACCGGTGCCATACTATTTTCTCCGTTGGCTGTTCCTTTGTTCACCTTCGCTAGTTCTTCATCGGCGGACTTCAGCCTTTCTCCCATAGCCCTCCTTTTCTCTTGCGCTGTCACCAACGCAGTCTCCAGCCAGGTGATTCTCAAGAGCAGTTCACTCTTGGCAACCATCATTTTCTCCATTTTTGCTTTTACCTAACATTGCCTACACCTGGCGTCAGCCTCCTCTCTATGCGCTTCTGCACTTGGGTCCATTTTCAAACCCACCCTGGATCCTGTACACATTACATCCTTTTTACCATGTCTTTCTGACACCAACTGTCCTTGTGAATTGTTTAACTCGAGAATTACAAAACATGACCCCTGCACTACGAAAAAGAGAAAGTCTACGCTCTACTACGAAAACTTGGGTGTTCAATGTACGGGTGCCTACCCACGGGGTGACAAAAAACACAATGAAACAACACACACGCAGAAACGAGTAAATAGTTGGTGGCTCCCCCCGAAAAAGCCGTACAACGTAATAGGTGCTGCAAAATTAACTGTTGCCTTATTAATTTTAGAGGCCAGCTCAATATTTGCAAAGCCACTTATCTGCGCAGTCGATCGGGAGCGCTAAAAAAAACACGTCCATCCACCGTTCCAGTCAGAACTGAGCGTTGGATGGATGAACGGATTGATATTGATGTACCCTTTAAATCGGGCGGTGGTTCATGCCACCAAGCCGTAATGCTTTGTGAACGAAGAACTAGATATACTTTTTTCCTTTAAATAGTGAGGTTGAGGACTGGTACTTTACAGCGAAGGCTTTATTTTCACTCTTGCCTTGACTTTAGCCACCAATCACATAACCTCCTTCTAGTTATTTCTACCCGCGTAAAGACTATTTTGTCCTCCCTGTCCCTAAACCCCAGTGATTTGAAAAACTCGGCGCCATCATCCTGAACTATAGGGTGAAGTCCTTTACAGAACATTATCAGGAGTTCAGCCGTTTCCTCCTACTCTCTACACGCCCTGCATACCGTGTCTACCCCTGCGGATTTGGCCCGATATGTCTTGGTTCGCAATACTACCACTCTGGCCTCAAACACTGCAGAACTACCTCGTGTATTATCATAGTTCCTTTCCTGAGCAATTTCCTGCCTAAAACTTTGATAGATCGGTAGTGCGGACTTCTTAATCGTACCAATTCTCCACGTATCCGTCTCAGCTTCCCACACCTTCTTCTTAACCGATAATTCTTTTTGATTTGACCCCCTGAATTTTCTAAGTATTTACCAGTCAGTTTTCTGGTTCGCTTCCTCCATTTTGTATTGACATTCTTCATGTACAAGTAGCTGAACACCTTCCTAGCCCAACGCTCCTCTCCCATTTCTCTCAATCGCTTTTCAAATTTCATCTTGCTGCTAGGTTCCCTGCCCTCAAATAATGTCCATCCTATATCACCTCGTACTTCCTTATTTGGTGTATTTCCGTGAGTTCATAAGGCAAGCCTACCTATTCTACGTTGCTTATTTTCTAATCTTGCTTGAACTTCTGATCTCATGCACAAGACCACATTGCCGAACGTCAGACTTCGTGGTCTGAAGTTCGGCAATGCGGTGTGCCGTAACTCTTTTCCATATCCCTCTCACAACATCATAGCCATTGTAATTCCACAGTGCCCTGTTTTTCATCACTGCTGCATTCCTGTTACCTTTAGTCGTCACGTATATTTTGTGTTTCCTTAGCTACTTGGTCTCATTGCTTATCCATACGCCCAGATATTTCTATTTATTTGTTATCTCTATCATGACCTTTTGTGTTCGAAGCTCGCCACCTTCATTATCGTTAAAAATCAAGGCTGCTGACTTTTCATAACTGAATCTGAAATCTACGCTTTCTCCCTAATTACCGCTGATGTCCATCAATCTCTGCAAATCTTCCTTGTTGTCGGCAATTAGCACTATATCATCTGCGTACAACAATGCTGGTAGTGCCTGTTCAGTGAGTTTTTAGGGTTGATGGTTCTTATAGCGGCACCCGTTCGTCCCTCTTGTCGTAGTAGTAGTGTGTAATGAGTCTTACTTTTTGACCTCCAAGGTGGTGCCGGTGGGAGATTTCTTCTGTGCGTTGTTGAACAAGAAAAAATTCGCAGCGTGCGCGTTAACATTTTTGGTGTAGTCAACGCTATACTGTTGCGTTGCTTATTGCTACGGACGTTATGGACTTCAATTTTACTGATTTCCGCAGCTTTCGCAAAGCAGACGGGTCAGAGCGCTAGATACGGGCCATCGCGAACCTGTTGGCTAAGCGAACTTACTCGCATTCTCCACAGCCGTTCGCACGAGAAAGTGTGATAATATGGTCTCCTGTTATCCTTTTGAGTAGCTTTGACTGAGATCCGCGGTAACTTTTCAGCGGAGCCTCTTCCTCGGCTCCCACAGTGTACCGACCACGGCATCAATCAGTGCCTGGTGCACACAGGTGTTCCCAATAATGAACGGGCCGACCGACTCTCGTCCCCAGGATTCCGGCTCTTGATCAAGTCGTGCCACCTGTTCCCGGTCTGCGGCGGCGCTTCTCGTAACTCTAAGGCAATGGAGAAGAAAATATCAATATCTCCTCTTCCTTACATGTTTTCAAAAAGCATTCTTGCTTTTAAGTAGCTCATGTAGAAACCTTTGTTTTAGCAGAGTTACGTTTGACTGGTCCCAGTAATGCGAGTTCGACGAATCGTTATATGTAAACACACGGTGCCTATGGAAGTTTTCGAAATAACCGGCCATTTTCCCCCATTCGAATCGCAACTATGGCAATATGCTTGGAGATATCTACAAGCACTCTTGAGTTTGAAGGGCCAGAAAACAGGTCTGAGGTCCATAATTTTTTAAAAAGAAATATATGTGCAGTTTTTCTTAGCGAACATGCTGTCACACGAATTTTGTGGATACATGCTATATTAAGGAAGTTACAAGTGTTAGAACATCGGGTAAGCTGGTTTCAAATTTTCGCGCGGCCTCGCCCCCCTTCTCTCTTCCATGAAAGGGAAGGCGTAGCCCATCGTTTTGACTCCTCCCACTTCGGCAACGTGACACCACGCCAGCAATTGACGTCATTGGCGAACTCGATCAGTCGCAACGCACTTCCACTTGCTGCAAAGCGTTGTTGTTTGTTTACCCTTTGCCGTACCAGCCGTGCATCAACCGTGTAAGCGCCAGGTGCGAAGTGTCGACCGCAAACACTCGGGTCCCCCGACTTACGTCGCTGGATGGCCAATTCGCTTCAGCCATGCAGCGCGCAGGGCCCCAACGTGAGGCCGGTGCCGCTGCTTCTCCGCAGCCCACTCGCTCAATTCACAGCTGACGACAAAGCAATGCTTTTTACCCGTGTTGCTCATGTCAAGGGCGAAGTACGTTCTTACGTGCGCACAGGCGCTGCTGAGCGAGGAGTGTGCACGTGCACGCACGGAGGAAGGAAAGGTAAGGAGAGGCCCTGACGTCACTCGTTGTGAAGCCGCGATGAAGCCGGAAGTCGGCCATATTGACTAGGCAAATTCTCCTCTCTTGTTTACATATGAATGCGAAGCAGAAGGCGCGACTCCCTCTCCGGCTTGGAAAGCACGTGGGCTGCGCAGCGCGTGTGTCGCGACGATCTGAAACTAATAGAACTGGGCTCATCACTCTGAGCCAGCGGGACACCTTCAGCGAAATTGCTTCGTCCGAGTAATAGCAGGGAGTAACAGCTCGCCGACAACGAAGCAACTACGAGAGAACGCACGTTAGATGCACTCAAAAGAGCGAGTGCTTTCACGTAATTAATTCAGCAACTGCACAGACAACACGATCGGTCGTGCGCCTTCTACGGTTGCATTCCGCCACGCGGCTGACGCAGCGACCTGCCACTGTGTCCGTGTTCCGCGTGAAACTCACCGGCGTCAGCATTCTGCGACCATGGTGATTTTGAGCACGGTGCTAGTGACAATTGAACGCGGTTGCTGTTACGTTGAGATAACATGCAATGCTGGTGGAGAGTGTACCAAGCGGAACAGAAAAGGTGTTTTAATACGTACATGCAAGTTGTTATTGTACATACACCACACGAAACTACGAATGTGCACATGGTCCTCACGCCGTCTTGCTGGGCTCAACAGCGTCGTCCGTTGTCACAAGCAGGAGCACTGCTCAACCGTCACTGACCTGCAAGGCGTTCGTCGTCATTCAGCTTCATCATGGTGCCAAACGCAATTTCGCTGAACATTAACTGCTTCATCCGCGTCATCCGCCGCACGACACATGAATATGCACTTGTTCTACGCACTGCTGAAACCCCGTGATGGACAATGGGATTTGTAAACGTTGCTAAGAGTAATGAAACTGCCAGGAGAACACTGCGTAACCAATAACGCGGCGCAGAGCACAGATATTGCCCGCCACGGCTCAGCATGACACCTGGGGAGGCACACATTCCGCCGCCAGCCACGGTAGCTCACTGCTAGACCAGCTCCACTGCGAAACACGTAACCATAGCGATGCCGCCATTGTGCCTAGTGAATATGGCCGCCATGATGTCATTTCCGCCACACTTTTCACGCCCCGCGCCGGCTGGGCATGCCCTCTCCTACCTTTCCTTCCTCCGTGCGTGCACGCGACAACTTCGAGTCCGGTTCTTTCACCGCAGTGCCAGGAAGCAAGGGGCAGTTTCGTAGCTGTGGGTGGGAACAGGAAGTGACGTTGACTTCACTGCTGTTTTTTTCACACTTGATTTAGAGCAGTCGGCGAGCTGCGTGCTACGTCACGTTGCCGAGTTGACGTCACTACGCGTGCAACGGGGTCGGTCAGGCGTAGAAAAGATGCGCGGGAATTGTTTTTTGAAATAGAGGCTCTGCGCGGCGCGCAGCCCTGTAATATTCAGAAAACGTGATCGCTGCGGTCGAATCTACGAATTGCCAAGCTTGTATGGTGGGTGTAAAAAAGTGGGAGCCATTTACTGGCACTTCCAGTACTGTAATGTCTTGGGTTCGAGATGGTGTACACCATACTTTAATTGTGCGCTAAAAAAGTTTGTTGGCCTGTTGTGCTCAGGGTGCGACTGCCGTCTGGCACTTGTAGCTCCCATTCGCGATGAGATGGTGTACCATACGTCGGCAAAGAAAATTAAACTAGGGTACGTGTATTTCGTGGGGATTCCTTTTCAAGGTACTATTATTGGTCCGCAAAATAATATTCAAGGCTCATTGCGTAAAAAAATTAAGCTCATTGGGCTAGTGTGACTCGTCTATAAGGTTATTGTTAATAAAGGTCCAAGCACAGGTTTGCGGACATTAAGTGTGTGTACATATAATGGTGTATTTTCTGCGCACTTTCGAGTTTCTTAAGTTTTATAGTAGTTATATCTATGAAATCATTAGTTCATCAGTTATAATAGCCAATGAGCACACATCTGGTTTTGGAATTGTGACTTGTTCTGGCCAACTCCTGCGAAACTATTTATCTAAATTAGCCGAAGTTGACTAATAATCCTAAGCAACATTTTAAAGCTACTGGATTTGAATTAATCGACTAATCAATACCCAATTGATACCGTTCAATAAGCTAGTAGCCAAGCTTTGGTTTACGAGAAAGATCACGTGAACGCTTCGTGCACCTGTGTGTATGAACGGACGTTATCATCATCCTCAGCCTGACTATGCCCAACGCAGGACAAAGTATTCTCCTATGATCCACCAACCAGCTAGGACTGGTTAGGTGTCCACTACAGTGTACTGTCCACCGTAGAGCTGTACTTCGTGGAAGTTTCGACCGGCTGTGGCATGGGGGTCGTTTGGCGTCAGCGTTGTCGTCGGTGCATGCTGGGTACGTCAACGATGTTCACGGCGGTCATTTTTCATTGGCGGTTGCATAGATACCAAATTGACAAGTTCAAAAATTTATCTTTTCGCCAATTCTTTGCTGGATTAGCTGAAATACAGGGGTGTTTTGTAGCACTATAAGGGCTGCGGAAACAGCGAGAGAAATACTAGAGGCCAGAGAACTGGCAAACGTTCAGTAAACATTTGCTTCTGCAGCGTACATGTGGAAAATTAAAAGAAAAGGTAAAAGGTAAAAGGCACTTATCTAAAGTCATATACAGTGCATTATATTTTGAGATTTAATGCATGCCATGACTCTTATATAAAGATAAGGCTCACCACAGTGGACTGCACCTGAAGTTTCGACCACCCGGAGTTCATTTACGCGCACTGGCATCACTTAGCGCCCTTCTTAAAATGTGAGCACCGCGACCGGGATCGAATACGTGTTTATTGAGTCAGAATTAAAGCATCGTGCCACTTCTATACGTGGCCATGCTGAATGCGTGTTTATTCCACAAATGTGGCACGCATTTTTTATGATAATGTTGGTACACGAGTGGTTTACAAGATTCATGGCCATACTGCCAACGAACGACAAGTCCAGCTTTGAATAATCCATGATACACAATACGAGAAAAATGTTCTTGAACGCATAACCTGAGACTAGCAACTGTCCCACGAAACTACACGGCTGGAAAGGAAAAGGAAGACACATGAGCGCTGTACACGATGCATTACTGAAAAGCTTGATGCATGAGGCAATCTAATAAAATTTACCATGACGCCCATGCACTCTCAGAACCGGGGACATGAAAATGCCGCACAATATACCTTCCAATTACATCTGGCTGGAAAGATTCAACAGATTTTTTTCATGCTAACAATATGAAAGGCATACGATCGTGACTAAATTCTTGCTTTTCTTGTTTGATATGCTCCAATCAGTCCTCTTTCGCACTTCGAGGCTGGGTACAATTAAAAGCGGGCGAGCAACCACATATTCTGAGCAGCAAGTCTTCTCTCCCCGATATGAGGAATTTTTCCTGTATTTTCGGCACCCCAGTTGTCCTACGCCAATTTTATCACTAGAAAACGATATGCGTACATGCATGACATTTTTTATTCATTCGGTGAACTTAGTGAGACGGCGAGTAGAGCAAATGCTTGTGATTTCCCGTTTTCAATGATTTCACTAAGTGGTGACGGCTTGCATGAAACTAATAAAGTGGCAACTTTTCACTCTAAATAAAAAGAGTGTACTTTCACTAGCCTACTGTTCTCACTTTCAGCGGCACCCGACATACCAAGTTCCCTTCTTTTTTTTTCTATTCGGTTTCGGCTCAACACTGCAGCTTCTTAATGAAGCCTCTGCAGGTGCCCCTGATCCCCTTCGTTATGTTGTGAATATTCTCCCGTGCATAGAAAGCGTACATCTTGTAACAACATTTGCACAAGCTCTTGATGCATGCAAAGCGTAACAAGAACGTTTGGTTTTCTGTGGTGACGCATTTTATCTTGTGAATGTGCGCCAAATCTCAGAAAGGTGTGTTGATGAACTAGTTAATCATTTTAAAAATAAGTATGGCAAAAAAAGTGCCGGGACGAAGTGAAGACCCCCCTTTTTAATAGCATATTGACTTGAGTGAGTTGGCACATACTCACATAGGCTTCAGCACGATTTACACAAAGACCAAGGAGGCACACAGCGCTCGTGTGTGTTCTGTGTCTCCCCTTGGTCATTGTATGAATCCAGCTAAACCTATTCCCCACCCCCTTTTTTTAATTAGAATGGTTAAAACTTCTTATCTTAAGAAAAATCTTCGATGAAGTGACAGAACGTGTCTGCCAAGTGTTTGCCAGTTTGTGATTCACTTCGTCGCCGTCTTTTTGTCCTATACCTATCTTTGTGAGGCAAAAATCTTGTTCAACAATTGCTTCTCTAGTGTTTTTAAAAAGAGCCGCGCCTAATATTTTTAATTTGTTATTGCACGTGAAATACGAAACAAAAATGTGAATCCAATGTGACGTACAAGGAGTTATCATATAGCAGCACGTTGTAACAAGCGATGATGATGAAAACTTTATTTGGGTTTCGAGAAGACGCAGAAAAGGCCCCGTGCCACGCGGCTAATTTTACATAGGAACCGCCAAGCCGAGCTCGGCGGCCCGTTCGCGTGCACTGTCGACAGCCAGGATTTCGTCGTTGCGTTCGGTGCTGCGCAAGAGCGATCGCTGCCGATAGGTAGGGCAGTCCGCTCTGGGATACCGTTAAGGGTATATGGCATGATGAACTGCAGAGTTAGGATACGCAGGGGTTGGTATAGTGCAATGGTGATTGCCCGGCAGCCTACTCAAGCCAGCGTGTGAGAGGGCGAATATCCATCTTGACCAACAAAAGTGTTTTGTTATCTCGTTGAACGCGAGCAAGGGTACGACTCAAGACTGCGGAGGCAGCGTGGTCCTCCGGTGTCGTCGTCCGCACATTCAAAATTCGACGAATGCCTTTTCCAAACAATAAACAATAACGCCAAGGAAAGTATACGGGAAGTTGATTGATTTGTTGGGTTTAACGTCCCAAAACTACCATATGATTATGAGAGACGCCGTAGTGGAGGGCTCCGGAAATTTTGACCACCTGGGGTTCTTTAACGTGCGCCTAAATCTGAGCAAACGGGCCTACAACATTTCCGCCTCCATCGGAAATGCAGCCGCCGCAGCCGAGTATACGGGAAGTTATTAGACCGAATTGTAGTTCAATTGTGAAGACAGAAAAGTGGTTGAAAAGATGACTTGCCGGGGACAGGAACCAAACCTGCGACCGTCGAATAACACGTTCGATGCTCTATTGCTGAGCTACCACGACGGCTATCCTCCCAGCCTCTTTATTGGGTTTACATGTGAATTTAAACGTGGGAGTGTCAGTCAGCACCACCAGTCGCCATTTCGGCGAGTGTGGCACACTCTTTATGAGTAAAGTATTTGAAAAATTGCTCGAAACTCGCCTGGCCAAATACCTCAATAAATATCAGATTTTTCACTTTCGCAATTTGGTTTTCGTCTAGGCTTTTCTACTGACCTCGCTCTGTTATCTTAACCGAAATACTAAATAGAGCAATAGATAAAGGCTGCTACGCAGGTTCTGTTTTCATTGATTTTTCTAAGCAATTCAACACTATTAACCACTACATTCTTTTCATGAAGCTTGAAGCCCGATGCGTATCTGGTCCTACGGTAATGTCAATAAAGAATTACCTACTCAATAGAAGTCATATTGTAAGTCTGCCAGGTTTTCAATCTACAAGGAAGGTAAACAATGTTGGAGTACCACAAGGTTCAATCCTCGGCCCACTTCGTTTCATAATTTATATCAATGATCTGCCAACTTCTCTTGCCACTTCAGAGTGCTTACTTTACGCAGATGATACAACAATTATTACCACAGATAAATGCCTCCAATCTCTGACACAAAAATAAGATAATGACCTTTTAAGCTTGACTGCTCGGTGTTTCCATAATGCTACAAATCAATCCCATCCAAACTAAGCTCGTTGTTTTTCACTCTCACCAACATGAACATAATGATATCCTGCCAATATTTATAAATCAATTTGCAATTGAAGCAGATGAGGAGGCTACTTACTTGGGAATACAACTTGACCGCAACTTGAAATATTATTCGCATGTTGCTCTCCTACGAAAAAAAAAGGCTTACAGCATACGTGTTCTGCTTTCCCAACCTACATTACCTTCATTGAACTATGCTTTTATTAATTCTCACTTTAATTACTGTATCACATCCTGGGGCAATACTTACGGTATTCATCTTGTTTCTCTCCAAACTATGCAAAATCAATCTATTAGAATACTTACCCATAGTCATTATCGCAGTAATGCTATAGCACTACTACATGTCAACATTATCCTAACGGTCTTTGGCGCTTTCAAATTCAAACTAGGAATATAACTGTACAAGCAAATCAACAATCACCTTCCTGTGTACATTATCCCGGCATCCAATCCAGTGAATACTAACTTGACAAGGTTTGCACATAATCGGAATTTAACTTTAACAAAGGTTCACAGGAACTATAGCAAACAAACAATTTACTTTGTTGGAATTCATGTCTGGTATACTATATTCCTGTGATCAAAACTTTGCAATCGATTGTCAAACTCAAAAACGAACTTAAGACCTTCCTCTCATAACTTTCATGATCTGGGTAGTTTTCGTCACTTCTGTTACTCTTCTTCCTATTGATATCATTTCACAACATAAATAAAAGCAATGCGTCATCATCATTCAATGCTGAAATGGATGTGAGATTTATTTTATTCTTTATTCTTTATTCAAAAAAACCTTACAGGCCCCAGAACAGGGCATTGGGTAAGGGGGGGGGGAATCGGAATGCTACAGACGGGTAACGTTTACAGGCAGGATCAGTGCAAAAACAACGAAAAACTATACATATATATAAATGAGATCACATTTTAGGCTATACAGGGCGAGGTAAATTTGAGGGAATACAGCACTTGTTGATATGAACATGGCGACAGAGGGATACATTTTAAAATAAAAGACAAGGGGAATATCAAGCACCGTTACACAATGCATTCAGAATACAAAAACAGGGTCACATGGTGAACAGAGTGAGTAGCTGACGGCGAAATGTATCGGGATTAGATATGGAGGCTATGCAATCAGGGAGGTCATTCCAAAGACGAACGGCCCGAGGCAGTGGTGATGAATTGAATGCATTAGTTGACCTGTATATGCGCATGAAGCTGAACTGATTATGCAATCTGCGTGAAAAAGAGTGAGGTGTTTGAAGCTGAAGCCGCGTTCGTTTATTAGAGGTCTGTCCATTGTGTACTTTAAATGCTTTTTTAGTCCATTCGATCTTCTGAAAGGTGCAGAAAAGTACTTAATTACTTGTATTTTGAATGCGAAGCATTTCTCAGCGAACTTCGGTGACTTTGAGCTTATCTATCTATCTATCTATCTATCTATCTATCTATCTATCTATCTATCTATCTATCTATCTATCTATCTATCTATCTATCTATCTATCTATCTATCTATCTATCTATCTATCTATCTATCTATCTATCTATCTATCTATCTATCTATCTATCTATCTATCTATCTATCTATCTATCTATCTATCTATCTATCTATCTAGGCGCCTACAACTTTTAGCTCTCGTGGCCGTTTCGGTAATGCTATCAATACCAAACTTGGTATGGCATAACATGACTGTATGGAGAACATGTTTGACTAGTCATACCATGAAAATAAATTACATCTATGTAATGAATATCATAATTTACAGTTCATGGTCCTGGAGCTCTTGCGCTGGTTTTGTTCACGTGGCTCGTTGCAAAACTGGTATGGTATGACATACTTTTATCGCAAACACAAGTGACAGACCATACCATAAAAATCATGACATGATTTTCATGTAGCAGCATGACTACATGCCACGCTCATGATGCGCTGGCAGCCGTTTCGCTAGCTTCACTTATACCAAATTTGGTAATTCGGTGCGTGAATAGATGACGAATGTATGATACTGGCGCAAACGTGATAAACATGAGACGCGTGTCATGTAACAACATGACTAAATGCTACCCTCATGATGTGCTCACGGCCGTTTTGCAAGCTGCACATGTATCAAACTCGGTATTACGCTACGCGAATGGACGACATAGGTAAATGACACATTCAAACATGATAATCATGATATGCATGTCATGTAACACGATTAGTTGCCACACTCATGATGCGCTCGCGGCTGTTTCCCTAGCTTCGCATATGCCAAATTTGGTAATACGTGACTTCAATGAATGACGAAATATATGACTGGTGCAAACATGATAATCCTGACACACGTGTCATGTAAAAACGTGACGACCTAACACGCTCATAGCGTGCTCGCAGGCGTTTCGCTAGCTCAACATAAACTAAGTTTGGTATCACGTGACGTAAGTAGACAACGAAGGTAAACGGCACATCCAAACATGATAATCATGACACGGAAGTCATGTACGGCATCATTTACCTCCGCCTTGTAACGTTGTGCAGATTTTAAAGTGACATATATCACTTCTCAGTCGTGCTTCGCATATAGTCTATTCCCACTGTACATGGGATCTTGAAATTGTGTAAAAATTTAGAAAAACTACATTACTTTTATGTTGACTGATTTTGTAACTTTGTCTATAATTATGAGCATTGAATTATTATTATTTTTTATGTAGTCTGCTTTTGTCCTTTGCCTTCTTTCCTTTTCTGCTTTGTCCTGTTATTTCCTCAATTTGTCCTTTTTTCAGCTTTCGTTGTATCTTTTCTTATCTTTGCTGTTTGCTAATTCCAATAATGTTTTTCTGCATTCATTACTGAAGGAGGTCCCGATACAGTCTCGGACTATGGGACCAACTTCTGTATACTAACAATTTGTAAAGTTCCTTATGACATAATAAAATTATTTCGTATTCTGTGTGGTGTCACGTAGCAAGTCAACTTATTACCAGCTGGCAACTGACCAATAGTTCCTCGTATACAACCTAATGGCACCAGGTCTTCCAGTACGAGACCCTCGTAATGATTAAGAGAAAGAAGTGAATAGTTAAGGGCTCATTTTCCCGTGTTTTGACACAATAATAATGAGATTTAACAGACAATAACGCCAAAAAAAGTACAGGAGAAGTAATTAGACCGAATTATAATGTACTTGTGAAGAAAGAAAAATGGGTGAAAAGATAACTTGCCATGGGCAGGAACCGAACCTCCGACCTTCGAATAATATGTTCGATGCTCTACCACTGAGTTAACACGGCGGCTATCCTCCGAGCCCTTTTATTGGTGATATATGTAAATCTAAACGTGGGAGTGTCAGTCAGCGCCACCAGTAGCCATGGCGGCGAGTGTGGCACACTATTTATGAACCTCTGTGGCGTCACGTAGCCCGTGATCCTATTACCAGCTGTAAGCTGATCAATAGTCCCTCGTATACAACCAAAGGCACCTGGAACCGAACCAAACTTGCCGTGGGCAGGAATCCTTGAGTATACACTTTTATTTATTTATTTATTAGAATACCCTCAGGGCCCGTAGGGCATTACAGAGGGGGTGGGTACAACATTTTATAACACACAAGAAAAAAAAGACAAAATAAAGAAACAAGTGTCAGATGTGCATATCAGGAAGGCAACATTAGTCAACTAAAAATGTATAAGTAAGAATTCAAGCACATACAAGACAAAGATAGATAATGGAAACAGCGTATAGTTACAAACATTGCTGAGAAATTGCAGTCTTGAATAACAAATGGTCTGTTATTGTTACAACGGAAGAGGGAAGGTGGTTCCAATCGGCGGCTGTTTTCGGTAAGAAGGCTGCTGAATAGAATTTGGTGCGGCAAAACGGAATGGCAACCTTATGCTGGTGATCAATGCGCGATGAGTGGTATGACGGTTGTGAAATGTGGTCTCGCTTCATTGATGGATTGTGAAAAAATATCTTATGAAAAAAATGCAGTCACGCCAGTTTCCTCCGGACAGTTAAATTGGGCAGGTCAAGGTTAGATTTCATTTCTGATATGCTAGCAGTACGGGAATAATTAGAACAAATGAACCGAGCTGAGCGGTTCTGAACAGATTCTAACGCGTTGATTGAATTTTGCTGCACGGGATCCCATATAGCGGACGCGTACTCAAGCTTTAGGCGAATTAGTGATCGGTATCGTAGAATTTTGAGGGACAGCGGAGCGCGAGAAAAGTTGCGGCGTAAGTATCCTAGCGTTCGGTTAGCGTTATTACAGATGTAGGTAACATGCGTGTGCCAAGATAGATTGTTGGTAATGTAAACGCCGAGGTACTTATATGAAGAGACATGCTGGAGGGGAACGGCGTTAATTCTGTAGGTACAGGGGGGAGAAATTGATCGCCGGGTTATTGACATGCATTTAGATTTGTTAGAGTTGAGAGTCATAAGCCATTTATTGCACCAGGTTGAGACAGTGTCAAGGTCTGACTGTAGAAATTGGTTATCAGATTCATTGTTTATTTCGCGGTAAATTACACAATCGTCTGCAAATAACCTTATAGCAGAGTTAATGCTGTCGGGGAGATCATTAATATATATAAGGAAAAGTAAAGGGCCTAATACGGAACCTTGGGGTACGCCGGATGTTACTTTAGAAAGAGGTGAGTTATAGTCATTAGTTGTTACAAACTGAGTGCGATTAGTCAGAAAGCATTCAATCCATTTAAGAATGTTCGGGTCAATGTTTAAGGCACTAATTTTCAGGAGGAGTAATTGGTGAGGTACTTTATCGAAAGCTTTTTGAAAGTCAAGAAAAATGCAATGCACAAGTGAGCCGCGATCTAAAGCCGATGCTATGTCATTAGTAAAATAAAGAAGTTGGGTTTCACATGAGTAACTTTTTCGGAATCCGTGCTGGTAGGGAGTAAAAAAATAGTTTGATTCTAGGAATGAGACAAGGTTGGAGTAAATTATATGTTCTAACATTTTACAAGGAACACTGGTTAGGGAAATTGGTCTGTAATTGAGAGGAGACTGTGTGTTACCAGATTTGTGCAGAGGGACCACCTTCCCCACTTTCCAGTCAAGCGGCAAAGTGGAGGTCTAAATAGATTGCGAAAAGATTAGGGACAAGTAAATTGATGAATACAATGCAGTGTTTTTAGAAACTTTGAGTTGATTTCATCTACGCCGCAAGATGAGGATAACTTAAGCTTGTGAATTAAATTTTGCACTCCAACGGCATCAACGGTAACAGGATACATGGGTAAAAAATCACGACTAGGCATTTGTGGCAACGCAGAAGCAGAATAACTTGAAAAAGAAGTAACAAAAAAATCATTTAATGCAATGCAACACTCTTCACAGCGAACTGGCTGGCCGTCTGAGTTCATAAGCGAAATGTTTTTCTTTTCCCTAGGATTAACAGTTTTCCAAAACTTAGAAGGGTTGGTTACAAGGTTACACTTCATTCCTTTTTATTTTTTATTAAGTTGGGGAATTTGTAGAGACCCCGAGGTTTGAAGACCGACTTAGTCACTTCCTGAAAAACTGCCTGTGTTTGTCATAGAAGCATCTTACTGTCCTGTTTTGCCAAAGCGGCGACTTTCTGTTTTCCACTTGTTTCCGAAGCCGTGAATGTATATTGAGGATATTGTTTTCAGAGTGGTTCAAGTTTGTTGGTGTGTTCTGAATGTTGCAAGATTCGCGACATGCACTTTTTCCGAAATTCTTCTCCATTTTCTCGAGGCTTCTCGAGGGCTCTGCAAGAGCGCTGCGTTGTACTTCTATCTTCCTGACTTCGTTCTTATGTTGGCGTAATCTTAACAAGTGGGCGTTAAAATTGATCGATTCACGGCAAGACGCACGTTAGTGTGCAGCGGCTGACTCCCACGTCAGGACCGCCAGGCCAAACCTTTTGGCCACTCCACGGGCCTCTCGAACGGAAACATTCGCTTTTGCCAACGTAGCTGGCTGGAAACTCTGTACATGGCACCTTGTAGACTACTCACTGGTGTTGCTTCTTCCTTCGGCCCTATTTGCAAACGGGTGAGCATCGAAGCAGGCTTGCGAACCAGCCCGACCCCTGCTTTTTCGAGAATTGCGGAGAGCTCTTCACTGGTGCCCGGCACATATGGGTTGAAAATGCGCTGGGCTGGCTTCAATTATTTTTTGCCGGTCGGGTGACCAGAAAAGGTGGGTTGTCGCGTAGTGCGTCTTTCGCAGGTCGCTCCTCATGGTACAGTGGTCGTGCTCTTGACATACGTCGTGACACCCACTTGTAATAATAAAAACGCAGGCACAAACGGAACGAAAACAAAAGGTATCAAAATGCACAACGCTGGTTAACGTTTTCTCGATCTCCACTTCTCGAGGAGCTTCCCAAAAGTGTGAAAAGTGAACATTTCTGTTTACAAATGTAAAAGCTGGATGTAAAGCAGTAGATCAACGAAAAAATAGGAGTAATTTGTGCTGTCGTATACTCTAAATGAAAAAAAATGCCGTGGGTAAATATTGTTTTACTGTGTTGCTTCCCGTCACTAAATCTCGGCTGTTTCTCCAGTAGTTCGTCACGTCCACTTCATCACCCAGAACGTAACAGTATACCTTCAGTGATGAATCATCTAATATGAGAAATTAGTACCGCAAAAGCCGCTCAAGACCTCTATTGCTTTCCGCAAAGGCTATGGGTATTTTTTAGCTACACTAGTCTTCTAAATAATTCAGGCAAATGAGATGGGGCTCTGGTGACAAAGACTCAAAAGCCGTTAACGAATGATTCTATAAAACAGGCGCACCCATACGGTGAATAGTTTAAAGAAAGAAAAAAAGCAGGCTTATGAACAGATTGCTATTGTAGTTCAATCACGCTTTTCATTGTCGCTTCCCTTTGTAACATTTACAAACTACACCACTTCAGGCGCTTTAGCTCTGTGCAATGAAATGCAGAGTACATACCATCGATACATAAACAAAGGCCGTTGCTGAGCAAAAGAAAAAAAAGCTGATTAAACTGGCGTACACGATAAGACTGAGTAAGCAACAGTGCTGGTGGCCTACCTCAACTCCTGTCCTTTCTCATCACTTCACATCTCCCTGTTTCCTTTCTGCCTTCTTGCTATATTATATTGTGACGATACTACAGACAGTCAATCGACTCGTAATTCACGTAAGAATATTATATGTGGCTATGCTTTGTTTCCCCTTCACGCATGTGTTTTGAGTTTGAAGTGGCCGTCCGCAAGGCTGGAAATGATGCTTAAACACTCGGCTGCTAAAAATAAAACGCTATATTGTCACGGTGTCATAACGTTGATGAAAGGAGCACAATTCAGGTCGAAAATGAAACTGTTTATTCGGGCCGAACTTGTGGCCACGTAGAAGGAAAGTATGATTAGAGCAGGATACTGGCACTGATAGCGGCGAACAGAAGAGCGTCGGCCTTCGATAAACTGACAAGTGGTGAAGCACGCCTGTATTTATACACTTGTCATGGAATGTTCTAGCGTTATCGCTAGCGGTGACTTAGGTTCCAGAATAATCTGTTTAGTTTGGGGAGTGGGCGTGATCTTATCGAAAGGATCTAGTATAGTCCTCAAGCTTCTCGAACACTGTAGGCGTGGTTTACGCTGAGAATTACGTAGTGTAACGGGGCGATAACGAAACTTGAGAAAAGAAACGTGGCATTGCCTCCCTCTGAAAAAAGCATCGTGCCAATGCTTCAAAAGAGAATGAATGTACAATAATGCAAGAAAGTACAAGTGTACCGGAGCATAGTGGCGCCAGCTCTTTGCCAGCGTGAAAGCAGACGTTGACGTCCATGTGTGGCTCGTGCTTGCCGGGTTCCTTTCTGTACCAGCTTGTTGCGGCTAAAGCTTCTCGAATAATAACCTGTGTTTTTACGTGACCTCGCTCGTTGCATTTGGTGGAAACGTGCTGGGCAATGCACTGGAGCTCCGCAGCCGTAAGCTGCCATCTGATTCCGCGATGACCGAGCGCATCGATCCCCCACAAGCCTCTTCCACGCTGCCGCCTGTCATGTGACCTGGTGTACTTCGTCTGCGTGACCCACCAGTATACAACGGCACTGAAGATCATGATGTCGAGGACTGGCTGGCAGAGTACGAGCGTGCCAGCATGATTAACAAGTGGGACGACCCTGCGAAGCTGACTCACGTCATCTTCTACTTGACGGATTTGTCCAACCTATGGTTCACCAACCACCAAGCCGACATCCCCACCTCGTCGGTTTTCAAAGAGGCCATGACCTCATTTATCGGTCGTCCAGCCATGCGCAAGCTTCGCGCTGAACTTGGCCCACAGGTACTATTTCAGCAAAATGGTGAGAGCTTCACGAGCTACATTGAGGATGTGATCAACCTCTGTAGATGAGTTGGTGCGAGGATGACGGAGGCTGACAGAATAAAGAATATATTGAAAGACATTGATGACCACGCTCTTCATATGCTTGTGGCTAAAGACCCACAGACTGTCACAGCCGTGATTCAGCTATGTCAAAGTTTCGATGAGCTGCGCAGGCAGCGAATTTCTACACGTCACGCGAATACGCAAACAACGGATATTTTGGAGTGCAAATGCAGTGGACCCGACTACAGCGTGTGAATGCCTCCAATTCAGCAGTAGATCTTAGAGGAAGTTTCTCGACAGCTCTCTCTTGCCGCCACCATCAACGAGACCCCTACAGCACTGGACCACTCACTTCGCCGTGCTATTCAGACGCAAGTTGCCGAGGCTCTCTCTTCGCCTGCGTCCACAATATCAGTTGCTGCACCCCTGACTTATGTAGAAGCCGTCCGCCGACCTCCTGCCTAACCGCCGCTTCCTTTATACAGTCCAGCCACTAACTACACTCTAAATAATTTTGCACCCTAAAATGTGTAAAATGGGTGTACGCAGTAAAACACCCACATGAACACCCTTTTTACGCTTCATTTTTAAAATTTGAGGTGTTCGTAAATAAAACACCCTCAAAACACCCTGTTTACACTTTTATATTTGGGGTGTAATGAACAAGGCTACAAATAATTTATTGATATGTGGGGTTTAATGACCTAAATCCACCATAAGATTATGAGAGACGCTGTAGTGGAGGGCGCCGGAAATTTCGACCACCTGAAGTTCTTTAACGTGCACGCCAATCTGAGCACACGTCCCTACAAGGCTACAAATGCACGACATTTCCGGGCCGTTTTGCTTATACTGTTAGTATACGTTAATTATGTTGATACAAGCAAGGCTCCCACTACTAGCTGCTTGCGAGTCTAGTAATAAATCGAAGCAGAAAGTAATGTGAGCGAATCGCAGTTTTCAACGATAAAGCACGCAAACTACTATAAGATGGAAGATACAATAGGAGCTACGTTTGTTCAATAGAGTAAGGGCCAATTCTCCTGTGCCTGTTTCTTTCATCTGTGTCTTTTGCGTGATTAGTCTACACTCACAAAGTGCACTGATTTGCCTGAACATGGTAATGTGGCGCACATTGGTGTAGCCATGCATAGAACACTCCCCCCGATGATCGAAACTTTTAAAGCTGGAGATAAAACGTCCACCATCTGCAAACAATAACAGCACAGTTGTTTAGCCATAACCACCATGTCAGCAGGCCATCAGGTCCATTATAAACAAACATTGGCGTCATGTATTTTTAGCAGGCACGTTTTATTTAATTACTGTAGCGAATGTTCCTCTTCATGTGTCCTTAAGAGTGCGTCATGGAAATCAGGAAGAGGACACCGACCATAAAGAAAAATGCAGACTAAGGACATTTCGGTGACTTTGATGCAGCCTTGCTCACAATGACGGGAGCCTTGTGCACTAAATTGCGAACAAAGCTCCCCTCAGGGGAGCCGAAACGCATTCTCTAGTTCTCTCTCTCTCTCTCTCCGTTTTTTGTGGATCCCCTTATTTTAATTTACGTAACTTCCCCAGCAGACGTGCTTTGGTCAAAGCCTTGACTTTGTAGGTAGTGAGAAAGCATCAATGATGAAATATTTTTAGCCGTGGTCTTGTTCCAAGAAATCCAAGCTAAGTACAAATGTATTGCTGCAACGTGAAGACAGAAGTAGTAATTAACAGGTTGAGAAAGTAGCAGCAGGTCAGTATTCTTGCTTGCTTGCTTGTTCCTTTCTTTTTTTGGCTCTCACCCACTAAGGGGGATTGGCCAAGAAGCCGGTGGTTAATGCAAGTAAATACCTATAGATTTTCTAGATTAGGGGAATATGATTACTGTGTTTTGACTGTGAAATTGATTTGGCGCAATGTAAAAAAAATAAAAAAATAATAAAAAAAGGGGGGAGAAATAATAGAATTTGTTGAATATCTGTGGTGGAATCGTTATATGAAATTCTCCTGAAAGTTGAATCATTGCAGTGTATCAGCTAAATAATAAGTGGTAGTGTGACTAGTAAAATTCGAGAGCTGATGGCTGACTCAGCAAGGTAATCTTCTTGTGTTATATATGAATTCGCAGAGAGCCCTGCAGATGTTCCTGTCGCTATGTCCCAATGAAATGGCCCCAAAAGACAAAATATTGGGAGTATTAAGTGATATTCCTAATTTTCTGAATAAAATTTCGAAGCAGTTTTTTCTTTGATTTTTGAATCGGTGACATGTGATAAGAAAATGGTCGATATGTTCAGGTTCGTTACAGCTTGAGCACAGAGGGGATGGCACCAGACCAGACCTGTTTAAGTAGAAATTAAGAGGTGGTACACGGCAACGTAATTTTGTTACCAAGACTTCCAATTTACGCGTGGGACACCATTTATTATTCCATGTGAATTGCAGGTGCGAGAAATCTGAATTCGGTATAATGGTTTTTGATGAGTCTTCAAGAAGGGAAAGTTTTTTAAACCTCGCTGCTGTTACATAAGCTGTAGGAGGCATGATTGGCACAATCGGAAGATCAAGAGATGTTCGCGCAAGTTTGTCAGCCATCTCGTTTATAAATATACTACGATGGCCTGGCACCCATATCATTCGCACTAGACGAATGTTTGCTGGGATTAATGATTTAAAAGTCTCTAGTACTGCTGGTGTCGACGACGATGATAAGAATGAACACACGGAATACGAGTCAGTCACTATCACAGCTGTCGAATGAGTCGCAGGAAGTTTACGAATAGCTAGTATAACGGCCGTTAATTCCGCTTCGAATATTGGTGTATAATCTGGGAGGCGTAATGAAAATGACCAGAATAATGAGAGAGAAAAAATACCCACACCTGCCTTCTCGCCACTCATAGATGCATCCGTTGCAATTACTGTATTAGTACCTAATTGAGACAGGTGTTGTTCTAATAAACCAATCAAATATTTAGAGGGCAAGTGTTTAGTGTTCATGGGGAAGATATCGTCAAATTCTATTTGGACTTGGCCGATTGGGTTGACAGGTGGTGTGATCTCGAATATATTAACATTTAAAGCATCTAGAAGTGTTTGAACAAATAGCACTTGGGGTTTATATACACGGGACCAATGCTCATTGAAGAAGACACCAGGCTCGGCAAAGAATACAAATTGTCGCCTTCTTAAAGTGGATTCAGAAAATTTTAAATAGGTGTTTACTGTTAAAATACGAAATCTGCAAGCAAGGGTGGGTATCCGAGCTTCTTGATACAAAACATTGTTAGCTGTGAATTTTGGCACACCTAAACAACTACGTAGGGCTTCCCGCTCTAAAAGAATGAGGGGGTTTATTTTGTATGCTGGTCCACCAGAGAATAGTACACATCCGAATTCAAGAATTGGACGAACGTACATGCGATAAATCATGATCATCGTATCTCTGCGAAGACCGGAACGGAGGCGGCTAAGCCTACTTATCATTCCAACAGTGCGTGTAGCCTTAATTTTAATATATTCAATGTGGTCACGCCAGCTCAGTTTTTGGTCGTACAGTACACCCAGATATTTAATACAGTTAACCTGGGGTATTATTTCCTGATGGTACTGAAGAGAAATAGTAACTGGTGCGTCCAACGGAAAAACTATTAGAGCACTTTTAGTTACGTTCAGGTTCATATGAATTTTCTGAAACCAGGTTTCCAATGTTGCCAAATAACACTGTAAAGTCAAATGTAATGAATAAATATCGTTGTCAGATGCAAAGAACGCGATATCATCTGCATATACATATACGTGTACCTTATCACTCTGTGGTATTGAACTTAACAAAATGTTAAATAGCACAGGCGATAGAACAGAGCCTTGAGGAACACCTCTCGTTTGGCTATACTTCGGCGTGGAAATACCTCGTTGGAAGCAATAAAATTTTCTGTCTTTTAAAAATTCGTATATCCAATTTGTTATGTACTGCGGGAACGTAAGCTCTTTTAGGACATTGATAAGAATAGCATGTTCAACACTGTCATATGCCTTGGCTAAATCAAGGGTTACAAGGGCCGCATATTGTCGTCTGTGCCGAGCAAGCTTTATACGAGCCTCTAAATCAACATGCGCCCACCATATAGAGTAACCTGGTCTAAATCCAATCTGGCACGCACTGAGTATCGCATTATCTGTTATGAACTTCGTAACTCTACTGTAAAGTATTCTTTCTATTAACTTAACTACGTGTGATGTTAAAGCGATTGGCCCAATGTTATCTATCTGCATTCCTAGTCCCTGTTTTTTAAGAAGCGGTATTATTTTTGCAAGTCTCCAGTCAGGAGGTATCCAACTATTTTCAAGTGAATAGTTGACAACGTTAAGGAGGTCTTCAGGAGAGATGTCGAATAATATTTTTAACATTTCCGAAGTGACGCCATCTGGTCCAGGACCTGTGTTTGGCAGAATACGAACGACGTGCGCAAGTTCATCCCTACTTACTTCAATAAAATCATTTCCGAATGACGGTTTTGTACACTTTATTTTGATTTGTGATGTAAATCTCTTCTCCAATTCTATTGCAATTTCCGTTAATGTATTTTCCAAATCAGTTGGAGAAAAAATAACTGAGTCAATATTTACGTGTGCTGTAATAGCTTTACGATTACGGAGAAATCTGAATAGAGCTTTCTTGTTGCCACTCTTGGATAAGTAGGTGTACCGTTTTTCTTCATAATCGTGTTTCGCTAATGAAACTGTTCTCCTAAAAGTAGCTTTAGCAAATAAATAATTTCTCCAATTAGTCGGACATTGGTTGGTGAGGAGTTTTTTCCATGCAGCGTTGCGGCGTCTATAATCTCTGGCGCAATCCGCATTCCACCAGGCAGATATGAATTTTCCCTTTATTGAAGATATAGTGAACTGTGATTTTTTAATTGTACACTTTAGGGTGGAACAAAGGCTCATAGCTTTCATATTTGTTTCCATATTGGGCAAGGAAGACAGCGTTGACTGTAAGTTCTTTTTAAATTTAGAGTAGTTTACAAAACTTTGCACCTGGCGATCTATCGTCACTAAAGGAATGCTGACTTCAAATACCAGGGGGCAGTGATCACTACTTGTAGCAGTATCAAGAACAGTCCAAGACGATATTGTCACACTTGAGCTAGCAAATGTCAAGTCTAAGACGGACCTCGAATTACATCGAACGAATGTCGGAACTCTGGAGTTCCAACAAATAAGGTTATTCCGGTTAGTCCAGTCTCACAACCGTTTTCCTGATGAATCAGTGCGGAATCCCCATGAAACGTGATGGTAATTGAAGTCTCCCGCAAATAGCATACTGTTTCTGCAAAAACTCGCAGTCACGTCAAGGGCTCTTTCATCTTGTATTCCAGCCGGAAAGTAGTTGTTGACTATAGATAGTGGTGCGCATCCGGGAAAGTGAACTTCCAGAACCATTACTTCATAATCGTGTGATATTTGTTGGTAAACTAAGTGTGCTTTATGGCAAATTTTGGATGAAATGAGAAACATTAATCCTCCACCACGTGAGTCTCGGTCAAGTCGAAAGCACTGATAGTCTTTTAGATAGAAGTTTTAATCAGCAGACAGCCAAGTTTCTTGTAAAATTATGACGTCTGGAGATTGTTGAGAAATTAGGTATAATAAGTCTGTAGTTGCAGTATTCTTATTTGCTGCATGGCAGAGCGTTCCTCTTCTTTCTTGTTATTGCTTGCTGCATAAAAGCATGCAGTTGCGCGTATTCGCTGTCGTCTTCGTCTTTCTAGCAGTACGCACGTGGCAATATGGTCTCATCGATTAGTGCGACGGCCGATGCACGCGATGTTGCGATGTCTTTACCGAAATGAAAGTGCTGATAAAATATTGCCTGCGTGACCCTGAATGTGCAGTCCCTAAAGACCCATAGGGCTAAGCAAAAAGCATCAGTTTAGCTTTTTACAAGTATTCCCTACTTTAGGTCGGTGAAGGTGCACTAAATATTGCTCCTGAATATTACAAATGCGCGTTCTGACTAGTTGCTCGTGCTGGCCGAACTGCACCGTCACAAAGTTCACTGCGATTCAACAGATTGCTGCTGCAAAAAAAAAAAAACAGCGCCCGCGCTATCAGCAGAGGGCCAGAGCTAGCGTTAAACCGCATCTAGCCGGTTTGAAAGCGCGCCGATGCCATGAAGTCTCATCGCCTAGACAACCTTGGCTGCCCGGTATTGCTGCGCGCCGGGCGCACAGCGCGGGAAAGGGGTCGACATCGTCTTACATGTCACTGCGTGTGCTAGCGAAAAACCCTCTCGTGTGTGTGCGTATGGTGCGCGTGCCTTCTCGATCGGTAGAGTTTATTAGTCAGTGTTAGTTTGAAATGTGCCTGCGCTCTGTGCTTTACCAGCGTGTTATGTCAGTGCTGATTGTTGCGAAGGTGCACCATCCTGAAGACTGGACCTGTGAATTCATATTGTGGTGCACTCGAAGTGAAATAGTGAGTACCGCTCTCACGTTGTTCCGTTCAGAGCTTTGTTAACTGCGTGAGCACGAGAATAACGCCTTCAAACAATTTTTTTCAACAAGTTCATGACAAATCAGCATATGTTTACTTAGCGAGAATATTTGTCCGAACTCTTTCACGGGGATGATGGCGAAGTGTGATTGTGGGCAAGTTTTTTTGTTTGTTTGTTTAGATTGTTTGGTGTACAAAGCAGAGTAAGCGTGCGCTGCTGAGGTTCAGCGAAGACATTGAACAGATTTTTGCGGTGCCCTTTGTTGGCAGCCGTTTTTAATGGGGCCCGCTCGTGCTGCTCATCAATTTTTGTTTACTAATTATTACATGTGTGGGGACGGCGCCTGTTAGCTTTAAGCATCAACCGTATGTAAGACGCATATGCTTGAGCATGTCGGTAGTTCACTTACTTTCTTTTTTTTCTTATTGCACAAAAAGACCGAGAACGGAAAACAAGGACGTGGTGTCCATGTCGTTCTTTTCGGTTCTTTTTCGTTTTGCGCGGTAACACTACCGTGGTAACTCGGGTTGATGCACCGGGTGACAGCACAGCATGTTGCTTCGCGTTAGGTGCGCCTGGCGAAGTTTCCCTACTTGCTAATACATTCAATTTCGTTAAATTCGTCTGCACCGGTATTTTCGTTGACCCGCAACGTAGCGTGACACTGCCGACAGCCGTGCCTATGTAGCGGATCGAGCACTGAGGCTGGACTTTTCTTTGAACAGACCTTTAGTCTGTGTGTGTGGTCGAATTGCCTACTTGAACAGTGCAAATGCTTGTTTGTACATAACTGCTAACGTTCGAGCACGTTTTATTCAGATTGTTTCCATCATGTGTAATTTTCAAAGTATTCTTGTTATTCAGAGTTTTATTGCCTTAGCCTCGCTTTGGCGTTCAACTTCGCCAAGTACTTCAGATGTTATAGGTATTTTCGCTATTTGATGCGTATTATTGGTTTTTTTGTTGCACCAAAACACTTTTATGTTATACATACTGCACGGTATCTAAGCATGTGTTGCAGCCAAAATGTAAGACTGGGCAGCATATCTATCTGGGAACACAACACGCACAGCCACTGAACAGCCTACGCTGCATCGGAAAGGAGTGATTCTTTCTCACCTTGACAGCATGATTGAAACAAATGGCCCTAATGTAGCGGTATGCAATGGTCATTGAGTGAAGGTAACAGGGTCGCTTTATTCGACATTTCCCAGCCAATTTCGCGGCTATGGCAAATGTGTTTGAGAAAAAAAGTCGCGCTGATTTAATGCACTGAAAACAGTGAACTGCTTGAATATTTCGGAGAGAAAAAAGTTTTTGGTCACGTGGTTGCTTTTAAAACTTTTCAGACTGCTGTTTGAGTGTTGTTTGTGAAAAAAAATATTTTACAAGTACCGCACCTTTTTTATAGCAATTTCGGTACATGTTAAGTAAAGGGGCTTATGTAAGGTGTCTGAAACTAAGCAATAATATTACGAATTTTCGGCCACATACGTCTGCAAGAACTTAGCCAAAGTGTGTTATGTTTGCATTTTCTCATTGCTATACTGCGCTTTGTATGAATATCTGAGCTGTGACTACTTGCTTGACATAAAAGATATTTTGATGAAAAATGATTTTTAGACAGCTTAAGCTGTTAAACTCTACGAGAAAAGATCTCTCATTTCACAGAATGGTCATTTTTGTCCGTATTAAGACGCAATTTGCACCATGTGGTGGTCCAAATAAAAATCAGCTTCTACCTAAATTGAAAGCAAATAAACGGTTTTTTGTATGTGACAAGTTTCATCACTACAATTTCTAATTCAAGGAATAAAATATTTTTTGAATTTTCCAATCAACGACAACGGGGAACTTTGAGGCGTCGGCTGCTGTATGACCAAATGGCGAATGGGGAAATTAGAACCTCAAAAATCATTTAGGGGCAAAGCTCTTGAGGCCGTGGGTCGTTTCGTCCTCTGTAGTCGTACTAGTATTATGTAGCCACTTTATGAGTTGCACAATAGATAGTGTTAGTGGTTTTCACAGCATATACACGGACAAAATGATGATTCGTGGGGCGAATCGTTCGTCCGTACATTTGTGCTTTCGTCCGTTCTTCTGTGCATCCATACGTCTAGGCTTCCGTGTGTCGGTCTGTCCGTGACTCCGTCCGTCTTTCTGTTCGTACATACTGGCGTCAGACTGTCTGTCCATCCGTTTGTGCGTCCGGACGGACGAACACTACGCCCCACTCATCATCACTCACTCCGTGGATATGCTGAGATCTTTTTCTGAAAACATAAATTGCTATGACAAAATTTAGCACATGAAAAGAACTGTTTATTTGCTTCGATTTAGGTACAAAGTCTATTTTAATTCAACAACCACATGGTGCAAGTTGCGTCTCATTATAGACAAAGCAATTATTTTGTGAAATTTGCGATTTTTTCTCGTAAAGTTTGACAGCTTGAGAAGTCTAAAATATTTTTTTCCTCCAAATATACCGTATGTGGATGATGTATTCACTCCTCAGATATTCATTCGAAGTGCAGTATTGATATTGAAAAATGCAGATATAACACATTTCGGCTAAATCATTTGAGGCGTATGTGGTCAAAAAATGGTAATAATATTACTGAGCTTTAAACACTTTACGCAAGCCCTTCACTTAACTTGTAGACCAATTTTTGGACGGAAGAAGAGATACTTATGAAATAATTTTTTTCGCAAACATCGAGACGAGTTTTTGGGAAGTTCAGGAGGCAGCCACGTGACCAATATATTATTTGTTTGCGAAATATTCTAGCAGTTACTTTTTTTAATGCAGTAAAATCAGCACGTTTTTTTTTTCGAATACATTTGCGTTGGTCAACAAATGGCTGGGACGTCTGATGTGGAATGACCCAATAGCCAATTTTTCCATTATATAATCATGTCAATTTGAGCCAATCCAAGAACACTAGTATCATTCGCATTTTATTACGTAACTGTACAGTACTCAATTTACAAGTTACCTGCACTGAATACCTTCTCAATGCACATAGCGTCATGTATGCTCAGTGGTATTGTGCTTTTGCGCAACACAGATAAAGTATGTATATGTTGTTGCGCGTCGTACTGTATTCCTTTTAATAAACTAATCGATGGAGTACCATGGTAGATCAGCAGAAATACACATGCAGCTGTGTTGCTCCCCTATTGAAAAAACCTATATAATTCTATACAGGACCCGTATGATTCAATACAGGAGTTACAGCAGCTAATAGGGAGCTGTACAGAAACCAAATGGGGGTAGATAGGTGTTATACAGGACCTACATGGTGGTATGTATTAGTTGAATGAGACCTGGGCAGGACATATAGGGGTAAGTAGGAGCTATGTAGAGATTATGGGTTTGGCATGTAGGTCCCATCTAGCACAATATAGGAGCTAATGGGGCTGAATGGGGGCCATACATAGGGCTTATTAGGGCTCAATGTCAACCCTAATAGTCAATGTTGGACATAAATAAACTTATTCGACTGAATATCAAGGCATGCATAACATTTTTTAAAGTTTTTTTGCATTGAAGGGTCTAAAATACTCAGTTTTCAGCTCCATTAATTTGCTGTACACAACCTCCAGAAATAACCAATTTTACCTAGTGCATATAATGAGATGCAACAATGAGCTAAAGTATAATCAATAAGTGTATCAATTAATTACCAAAGTGCTTTGAATTCATTTGATCAGATTAGTTGTACACGTATTATATTTGCACAAATAATGCTGCTGGGTTTTTATGAAAAAACAATGATTTAAATGTTTTATTTATGCAATGAATAATATTTCTATTACAAATCTCTAACGGTAAATAGTGATTGAATAATTTCTTATTATATGAACATACACAAGAAGATAAAAGACAAGTCATCCTTATATTCAGGAGAGATAGACCAAGTCTCGCTCACGTGCTCTGTCATTGCCCCAAGGCAAAAAGCACAAGGGGCCATGCACGACTACCAAGGAAGAGTGCGAATGAGCTCTACGCAGCTTGGACCTAGAGGCATAAGTGCACACGACACGGTCGAGGGTCAAGGCGTCTCTGTTCTGACATAGCAACGGCGCTTTCTGGTCTAAACACGCACACTAAAAGATTTCAAAAATGTCATTATTCTATGTAGGTACAAAATAATTACATAAAACACATTGAAAAGGTTTTGCTATACTGGTGTTGTTGAAACAAAACTACATCATATATTCAGATCAATTTTCCACGCACTGCTACAAATGGTGAATCTGAGAGTTTGGTTGGCTTTTCACAAGCTTGCTCACCTGTGAACGGTACTTGGCTGTGTTTGTTCCTCAGAATCAGAATAAGAGCAAGTAATTATCAATATTTTGTTTTGTGTGCTTCCATCTGAGCCTTTGAAAACAGCTTGTTGTACGTATGTATGAAAGCATCTTCACAACTGGCCAACTAAATGTTTCTCACGGTACTCATGTCTTACAGTAAAATTCATTCAAATATTCAGTTTATTTTCAGCACATTACTTTAAATAGTTGAATGAGACTTTGGGTGGCACAAGCTTGCTCGCTCGTGAAATGTACTTTGCTGTGTTTATTGCTCAAAAGCTAAAAGGAGCACATAGTTCTTAAGATACTGTTTCGTGTGCTTCCATCTGAACCTTTGAAAACAGCTTGTTGTACGCATTCATGTACCGCATCATTCCAACTGAACACCTATAATGGTCACGGTACTCATGTCTTGCAAACAAGAGTGGCTCAAGTTGTTGTTTTGAGCTTCCACGCATTGCTTTAAATGGTTGACAAGAGTGTTTAGTGCCACAAGTTTTCTTGATCCTGATACTTGGCTATGCTAAAGAAGGTGCACAATAGCCAATAATTATCCACGCTTTGTTTTGTGCGCTTCCATCTGAACCTTTCAAAACGGCTTGTTGTATGCTTGCATGTACAGCATTATCAGCATTGGACAGCTATTTGTAACGGCACTCATGTCTTGCAAACAAAAGGGGCTCAAGGTTTCATTTTGAGTTTCCACGTATTGCTTGAACAGGGTGATGAGAGTGTTTTTGTCGCACAAGTATTCTTGTCTGTGATACTTGGCTGTGTTTATCACTGAGAAGGTCTACAAGAGGAAATAATTTTCCACACTTTGTTTTGTGTGCTTCTATCTGAACCCTTGAAAACAGCTTGTTGTACGCATTCATGTACCGCATGATTCCAACTGAACAGCTATTGGTCACAATACTCATGTCTTGCAAACAAGAGTGGCTCAAGTTGTTATTTTGAGCTTCCACGCATTGCTTGAAATGGTTGACAAGAGTGTTTAGTGGCACAAGCTTTCTTGTTCCTGATACTTAGCTGGGCTGTGACAAAAAAGGTGCAAATAGTAAATAATTCTCCACGCTTTGTTTTGTGCGCTTCCATCTGAACCTCTCAAAACGGCTTGTTGTATGCTTGCATGTACAGCATCATCACCATTGGACAGCTATTTGTAATGGTACTCATGTCTTTCGAACAAAAGGGGCTCAAGTTTTCATTTTGAGTTTCCACGTATTGCTTGAAATGGTGGATGAGAGTGTTTTCGTGGCACAAGAATTCTTGTCTGTGATACTTGGCTGTGTTTATCACTCAGAAGATGGACAAGAGGAAATAACTCTCCACGCTTTGTTTTGTATGCTCCCATGTGAACCCTTGCATGAAAACATGAACAGAAAATTCAAGGGATTCATCTTGCTTCAAGACCACAAGTACTTCAACACATATACAGTTCTCTGCTTGGCAGAAAGGTTTCACTCCTCGCTTCCGTTTTTTATGGTCGAAGTTTGTGCGCATGCAGAGCGGCAGGCTTCGACCGCCGTAAAGTGGCTGTAGGCGTTCCGCTTAGTTTGCGGCACCTTGAACGCACATAGTGGTGTGCGTGAAGCTTGAGCACTGGCAGTTTTAGTGGCAACATGTAGCGAATTAATGTTACGTTTCTACAACTGCGGAGTGCACGTGGCTGCAGTTAGCATTGCTTCAACAAGAAGCTGCGCGTATTATTCGCGTTAAGTAATATCGTAATCTTCGTAGAATTTTTGGTTAGTGAAAATGGAGCGTGACTAGGGAAAGTGCACTAGAAATTATTGTGGCTAATACGAGTGGGATCACTTTTTGGCCACGGGGTAAATCATGTGATATGACAGGAATCACTGACTTGCAGCTCTGAAAACATAAAAATTGTGCCAGCCATGTAAAACTCTAGGTATTTGGTTAACAGAAAAGTTGCCGAGGGATGTGCAGGCCAGTTTTGTGTGTTAAGCTGTCTCACGTTTTAATTGCTCTTCCTACTAGCAGCACTTTAGAAAAGCTCCACGTTATTCAAAACAGAGCTTTACGCATCATTTACAACTTAGCCATAGATAATTCTTCTCCACAGCTCAGCTGTTTTTACACTATTACTTACGCTGAGTTCTGGCATATGCGTATACAAGATAAAGAATATAATAATGCTTACACATACAGTAAGGTCAGCTGATTACTCATCTATGTAACACGGCTCGTGAAAAAATTTTAAACAACACCACACACTAATTACGGGGCCCAGACGAGAATATATCTACCATTACCCTAGGCATTGAAAAAAAAGTCAATATATCGCAGATCTGCGCTTTAGGTTTTCATCGTTAATCTAGAATAACATAGAGGAATTTTATCTTTGATATTTTTTTCTGTTCGTCTCCCCGAAGTTGGGTGTGCTGGTCGCGTTCTTTTGGCGATGACGTATGCTTATGTATGCCAGTTAACGTATGCCGTGACGGCATGCTGCTGAACAATAATCAGATGGGAAGCTTAGTGAAGTTTAAAAAGAGTTTTTTTTAACATGCTCTCCGCTATAGGTAAGTCCAGTTTGTTACTGCGTCGATAAGAATCAACGGGATCATCGCCGAATGCTTAGCCGCCATTTGCATTTTTGCGTGACCGGATGTTTACAAGCCATAAGTCAACCCCACTTGACAGCCGCACTATGGAAGCCAAAATACAATTTTTGGTAGCGTGAAGAAAAAATAAACTATTGAGACCAATCAAACTTACTGCACGCTTTTTTACGCGTGCGAAAAAACGTGAGTTTACGATTTTGAAACTGTGTCAATGAGGTTTTTCTTTCTCACTAGCTTCGAGTTTTCTTTAAGTGAACTTCCGGAGAGTCGGTTAACTACAAGCGGCCAAGGCAAGCCCATTTTGGAGTCATTAGTCGTCAATATGGCGTTTGCGGGTTGTGCGATGAATTTTGTTGGTTGTCTTGAGCTACCGGGTTTATACGTCTACTGTGTGCAGCCTCTATGCCTCTACGAACTTTGCGGCAGGTGTGGAACAGATGTGGTTCAGTGAAACCGTGAAGAGTCATTTGAAATGTGGGGTGCACCAAAAGTCACGTTCGTTGTTTGTGGAGACTGTTACCGTGCCGTTGTGGACAACCTCGAAAAGGGCTTCATTTCGCTGAGCGTTGCCGATATGGCAAAAAAGCCTTTATCGGCAAAGTGAGCCGCGTAAGGACATTAAAGAAGAGCTGCTTTCACAGGGATGTCGACCTTCTTCGAGGTGAGTGTCATTTTATTTTCCATGACGTTTTCGCTGGCGTGCACTTAGGCGAACAAAGGAAGGCGCAATGAAAACATGTTTGAGTGCGCGTGTGTTTTATTTTTTATGTGCCACAACTTATCCGTGTGTTGTGTATGTTGGCGTGCTGCACCTGATGCCGCGCGCGCTCGTGTCCCATGGGATCTTTCGATCGCAATCATGGCCGATCTGGATTAAAATGTCTCTATTATGTGCGGCTGCACAGTGACATTAGTTGTAGCGGCCACTGTTGATCGCGATCGAAAACTACATTCGGGTCGGCCCTGATGGCGCTGGAAATTTCCGGTGTGACACCTGTAGAGTTATTATTATATAATAAGTCGACGTCGCTATTCCTGATGACCAACCTGCATTACATTGCATTTACTTATTGTTTGCGTGTAATAGTCACGCATTCTACGTTTTCATTTCTTTGTGGTAATTTATAGTAGCCTGATTTCCAACTTTATGTGTTCTCTGATTAAGCTATTTTTACTGACCTCGTGCAGATGGAGAAAAAAACGACTCGCCTTGCAACACAATCTTTTCTACAAGAGTGACGACTGTGAAAGGAACGTCAGAACTTGGAAGGTAAATGTGCTTTATTAGTAAAACTTATTTTAACAACATATACAAAATGGTAACTTCCAATGTCCTAGTTGCTTTCACAAGCCGCACGTTTGTACAATAGTCGCTCATTCAAGTTCGTTTGCGCTAATAGGCAAGGGCCACTCATTCTATGTTACATTTTTTTCAAGTTTTGTACGGTCGTGAAGTGCTAAACAGAGCAAAAATGAAGACTGCGTCCTTTGAAACGAATAGGTACATATACCAGCTACATCTGTACATAGTTGCCATTTTGATTCAGACATTTGTCAGTGTGTAGCACCAATTCATTAATTTATTTACTTAACAATATTGCAGCCTAGCATAGCCCAAGCTGAAGTGGAATTATAAGAAAAGAGAACGATACAGAAGTAATTTATAACAATACTGGCACCACACGCAAATACGTCAGTTTTGCCAGGATGATTCTTACAAAGGAAAAGAACAGCACTAATAGTTAGCAACCGCACTTTTGACTTAATAATGTAAGAGTGTCAGTGATTTAGTACTCAGCACAACAAATGTTGATCAAGGACTTCATCAGAACTGTCTGCCTTGCAACTTCCTTTACTATCCGCCTAGAAGTTCAGGAAGTGAGTCTGCAGCAAGCAACAGAGCGAAGAACAGGACTGGGTGAAGGCACAGGCCTCCTAGCCTGCATTTTATGTTAGCAAAGATATGGCAATCAGAGATAGCTAAGTTGAGTCTGTATGGTGTTGAGTGACTGAACTTCCCACTGCTTCTTCTGTGGCCCCATGTTGTCTTGAAAAAAAAAGACAGTGTCCTATGACATCTCTTTTTGCTTATTATTAATTGCAGTCTGTAGGCATTTGAGAGTTAGACCTACAATACTGCAGTTAGGGTCATGCCATGTCCCATGAATAAGTGAGGCATAAACTTGCAAAGGCTCATGGGATGCACGCAGTCTGCACCAGCTACCATTTCAATGGCTCTCCGTATGCGGCATCACTCCCTGAGTATCGGCGTTTATCGGTGTCACTCGCTTTCTTCATGGTAACCCAACGCATATGCTGCAAATTTCTAGCACACAATAGCACGGCCGCACCTACGACTGACCAAAAAAGAGAAGCATGTGCTCTGATTGCCAAATAATATTTTCATTTGAAGGGCAAACAACCGACTGTATGTGCTATCACAATTATGTGTTTTCTTTTAAGTGGCGTGGCCTTGGTTGTCATGTCTTTCAACTAATTTTACAATTGCATATTAGCACACGTCACCAACTAATGTGCTTATTTTTACGTGTTTGCTTCAGTGAGGGCGCTCAGCTGTTTTTTCATTTGCAATTGAAATACTCCGTCGCTGTCTCAGATTGTTGAATATATAGTATCTTGTATCAATATTCATTGTGTGCAATCAGTATCATATGTTACTAAAACTACGTGTTCAGCGGAGACGGCCTGGCAAAATGTTCAAATGTTCGTGAATGACATCGACTAGAATGCTGTGCTGAAAAAAGTTCGAAAGCAAAATTTGTCCGCGGTAACTTTTATTTAGTAAAGTCAAGCTTCTTGGGTGTTTCCGCATTGCATTGCATCGGTGAACAAGCTGGTCTAGGTGACGCTCACGTCACAGTCAGGCACCGTGTTTGTTAAGCCTAGTTACCTGTCCTGCTTGCTTGTGCACCAGGTCAGGTATGAATAAATTGGCTACTACAAAATAAATGTTTGGAGGAACAGTTCAAATCACTAGAAACACATTGTATATCTGTTCTATAAATAGAATAGTGTAGCGCATTTTCTTATCTACATAGCATTACTGACAAATCAGTTTCTTCAACTGGTGCGAGGTTGTCACCTTCTTAACCACTGGTAATTGTGTATACATCTCTGCAATTCGTGCCGGGGATTCCACGGTGTCACCCCTGGCAAATGTCATGTGGCTGTTGGCTGCTCTGTCTTACTATATTCTGTATCAAGCTCAGAGCTGGCTGCACGTAGCATGGCGGCCGAGCATTTTAAAGCAAATGCCGTATGCTTGTCGTAGCTGTGTAGATAGTGATTGTGGTTGTGCTGATGAAAACTACACATCCAAACGACTTTTGTACTTCCGTCTTGGCGCCTTAGATTCTCTTTCGACGTGCCAATATGTTGATGGCACGTAGTCAACCTGCCATGGATCTTTGCTTGAAGCGCCTGTACGTAAATACTGAATGTGTCAAACGAAACCATCCATGCAGGATTTTCGAGAAATATTACTCACCTTACTCTAGGCATCCAAAGGCTATACCACTCACCATGTCTCTCCACAAAATCCACTTCAATTTTCCATCTTTGTTCCAAGGAAATCTGAACATTTTTTCCAATTTGGTGCAGTTTTCTACAGCTGCACAGCCGACTATGATTGTGCGAGTGACTAGATTGCAACACAATTGAAAGAAAAGCCCTGTCTACGGCTCCAAAAACGCGGCCAGCGAAACAGCGTGCCACGGATATCTTGAACAAGAGGCTGATGCAGATGGCGAATCTAATGAGTCTTTGTGGGTTTCTGCCTCACCTATTTTATCAACGAAACACGACGATTTATCTCCCCAAACACAGCAGCCATGCACTTCTTCATAGAGAAGGTTCACTTGAACTTCTTTTCGCTCATTGGAATGCTTCCACTGTTTGTATCGCACCTTCATTTCTTCAGTTCCGGAGTACATCGTGGAAGTGCTAGAGAAATGACAAAATGGCACCCGTTTGTCGTTTTGTTTTGATGACCAGTCAGAATTTTAGGAACTGACTTTGCACGCAGTTTGCAGCACTGGAGTCTCTCTGTGTCCAACCATGGTATACCATCTGTGCTGTATTGAGCTGACTGCAATATTTTTGGAAATGAATTACTCAGCCCAAAACTCTGACCCAATTATTTTCCCGAGCTATCTGATCTATTCAATCAACAAGATCATTGTTTTACACTTGCTTCATTCTCAGTCAGTTTGCATTGTAAATATTGGGCATCATGCTTCTAATTTCCTATACTATTGCAGTGCCTTGCTGTCATGTATTGAAAGTCCTGCTGTACACATTGCTCAATATTTGATGAATTTCAGCTGCACTGCACTGCTCAGCACCCCGAAATTGAATTATAGCACACACTTCACACTTATCCTAGGCATGCTTACATGAATGCTTTGCGTCAAGGACTGAGAGCTGTGGCCTCATAGGATGGGCAGGCACACTAAAGAAATCGTACAACACATATGTGTTGCATCATGAAATTTTAATTGCTTTTTATTTGGGAGCCATTTTGACTTTGAAAAATATAGGCATCGTATTTTATGAGCTAAAATATATCTCTGGGGTGTCTACATGCCAAAGCAAGCTTCTCAAGTTACAGTCATGCTGACTGTATGTTTGTTAAGTTCATGATGCAGTTGATTTTGTAATGATTTGCATAAATTCATGTGGCTAAGTCACTGCATAAACATCAGCCTGCAAATATGATGTACAACGATTGCATAGTTATAAATTAAGGAGCACATGCAGCTGTTGTGGTCAGCAACACAGGAGGCTGTATGATATTCAACAAGTGAATATTCGTGGATATCTATGAAGTAATAGATGACTTAGTAAGGTAGTTATTGCAACTCTTTTGAGGTACGTGTTACTGGAAAGTACAGACTTCAGAGTATGTTGTTTTTACCGAAAACGTTTCAGCAAGTGCTCCTGGAGAGTGAATGATAATTCGACAAGATTTGAACAATAGGCCCTTGCTCAGTCATCGGTCAATATTTAACGTGGAAGTGGAAGAATCACTGAGAATAAAAAATGCACATGTGTGCGTCTACTTAAGCACTTTCTTGAATGCCCATGCATACACGGCTTTATTTCGCATTCACTCGGCAAACAGAAAAAGTCAAAATGGTGGTAGAGGAGAAGAGGCTACATATTTAACACCTCTTGAAGAAAATAGGGAGGTGCTTGACCTGTTAGGAGTGCTTACTCTGGATTTTATGGCATGTAGAGCATCTCTACTGAGTGGTAATATTTTGGGTTTATATATACACTCCCAAGACTCCCCCCTCCAAAAAAAAGTCACAGAAGGCAGCGATTCAAGAAAGAAAAAGAGCCCTGAATGATGGCTTTGGCAATTAGAAGCTTGTTTGATAAAGCCTGCTTCAGAAAAACAAGAAAAGTTTTACAATGGAACGAGTGGATTGAGCAACAAATGGAGGCTTTGGAGAAAAGAAATGGCAAGCTTCAGAACCCCTCTCAGCCATAGGTAGGCAAACTGCCTCACAGACCGAGTCACTCAAACTCGGATTGGGCCATAATTGTGAATCTGAATAAGCTGTATGTGCAAATACATTTTGTGATTGAGTGAGCTTCACGTTTTTTTGGTCGGCCTGTGCTTTCAACACACCTTCGACAATTTAAATATAAAATTTTTGGTGAGCCTGTAGTTCGCGCTCTCTTCTATTTTATTAATCTCTGGTTAACACTGGCCCATCTTCCCAATGTAGGTATGGCCGAAGCTAAAAGGAACATTTTACTTTGCGCCTGTATGGTAATCAACAAAATTCTTGGTGTGTTTACAAAACAAGTGGAAGTTCAGCTTCTTTCCGCCTCTCATTGTTTTTCAGCATCACGGCGCATATCTCACCTAGTACGTAGTCTCTTGGTGGCCATAATACATTGATGTTGTGTCTATTTATCACTTTCTTTAGCCTCTGAGCTATGTTGTGAATGTAAGGACTACCCATGACACACCCGTTACTTGCTACGCTTCTCGCTTATTATGTTCACAGAAGTCCAACATGAATTTCTACCAACAAGCTCAGCTGTCCGTCACTCTAAGTTGTAAATTTCTATATTGTAGTGAACACTGTTTTTCATGATTTCTTGGTACCTATTATCTGTCACCCCTTAAGTTTGTCATATCCTCCAGGTCAGGCACCTTCGGCACAAACATTGCAGCTGCTGCGACCACCACCACGGCCTAGGTTTCACTTCAGCCATTGCTGCATCACAGCCAGTATTACTACTTTTTGAGCCACTACCACAGTCCTTCCCAATGATGCCTTACATTGACAGGGCTTCACATGCTTCCAAAGGGAGCTATCAGGCAAGTGTGCACTGCTAAGAAATTTAGCTTTCAATGGCATTGAGGTTTCAATGAGCAGATTGATTGACAAGTCTGCCAACTTCATGCTTCTTGAACATGGTTGAAACTACGTGCGTCTGTCAGTGTAGGGAATCAAGTTTATGTGAATTTCAAAGTAGCTTATTTTAATTTTATTTTACAATACTGCAGGCCCCTTCTCGGGCCCATGCAGGAATGGGTTGAACTTGAATACAGAAAAATGCGAGGAGGATAAATAGAACTTATGTACGAAGCAAATAAGAGCAAGAAATATGCACACTGTACAGTAAACAAGCTGTTCATATAAGTTCTGAATTCTGTTCATGAATTTGACAGAAGAGCAGTTCACAATATCAGTGGGCAGCATACTCCATTGCGATATGGTGTGCAGAAGTAAATAGTATTTGTAAGGGTTATGTTATTAATTTTGTGTATAAAGGAAGCAGGGGAAGCAAAAATTAGAAGAAAGTACTTTGTTTGTTTAGGAGATATGAAAGCAGATTCTTTTTCGACAATTTTCATGTACTGTGCAATCCTGAGCAAGTTCTCCCACTATGGTGAAGGTGACGAGATTTGGAGGGGGGGGGAGGTTTTTGCTCGGTCTTGCATCGAAAATCAAGATTGTGGTGAAAAAGTCGCGTGTGCTTCCAACGAAACTGATACACTTTGATAAGTATGCATCAACTCACTATGATTCTGCAACCTCGTTGCCCTTCTAAATAAAGAAAATGAAGAAAACTGCAGAATTGGCAGGAAGGTGGAAGGGGGGCAGGGAGGTGTTTGCCAGTTGTACTTGCATGTTTTAAGTATCTTGAAAGAGAGAGGATTGAACTTGCTTAGGGGGGGGCACGTGCTTTAGATATTACCGTATTGTCCTCATCCGGCGTATCTTTTTCAATCAACTGAAAAAAAAGCGACCTGAAAGCAAGTGCCCCTTTACAGATGGTATATTTGTAGCTTTTTTTGTAAATTGACAAAAAGCATGAAATTTAGCATTTTTAGGGAAAAGAAAAAGCAGTCCAACTAGTAATGTTTAAGCATTTACCAAAGTCAAACACAGTGCAATAGATAAGGTGGCACAGTAAAGAAAAAAATAGGTCAGCACAGAAAAAATTGTGCAATTTCCATTGCATAAGTTGAACTCCATCTTCTCGAAATGGCATTTTTTTTGTTATATCAGTATGATAATTTTTAAATGGCAAAAATATCATGCTGATTGTTTGTGCACATACTAAAGCAACACATGGTGGTGTACTGAACTGAACTTGATCCTTTAGAATAACTTCCATTTGATTTAAAGAAAAGAGTGTAAAACTTGTCTAAAATCATGTACAGTAGCAAAAAATTCATTTTTTTGTAAAATAAACCATACGTTGGTTCGGCCAATAGAACACAAGGCTCTGAACAAATAAGTATAAACATCTGGTCGCTATCATTATTACATGCTCGAGAACGATTACAATAGGGTAAAAAATACGTGGTAGTCTGGGACTTGCCCGGTCTTCTTTAAGCAACACAGTGCTCTGAAATAAGGCAGAATTTACATACACCCGCAGACCTGTCTTACTCAATAATGGCAAAGTAGATACATGGTGCAGAAAAGTTATTGTCACTACCCCTTAATGGGAGGCAGTAACCAGGTAGACCCAAATGGCTGACTTAACAGCCCTCAAAATGCGCTGCTAAAGCTTGAACAGTTTAACATCAGGACCTTTTAGCAGCGGTGCAACAGCTGCGCCAAATGAGCCAATTTGATACAATTCCCGATTGTTGCACCGAGCTGCGCCAAACCCATAAAATTGTTAAAGTTGCACCACACTGCGCCAAAATGCCCAGCCAGCCTCAATTTTTTTTTCAGGTGTACTAATTTCGGTGAGCAATGCAGGCCATGTCGGCCACCTGCAGCTTTGCGCCATCAGTCAAAGCGCGCAGACCCGAACTACAGTGCCTAGAATATACTTAAAGTAATATAGCCACCCACCCTATGCTCGAGAGACGTTATCGGCCAAATAAAGAAGCAACACTGCAGGCCCATCGGTCCGCTGACCGCAACAAATACTTATCGGCGGGACGGTGGAACTTCAAAACAAAATGTGTTGATGTAGCCACCAACACTCGCGGAAAATATAAGTTATCTTGCCAGAAAACGCGGCTATGGCTTATTAAGGCTCGAAGAAGCTCAACGTGCTGCAAATGCCGGCGTTGATTACCTTTGCAATGGCACATAACACATTTTTGTCTGGAAGCTGCGTCGTCCTTGCCACGGTCTTGGCAATAGATATCTGGTACCGTTGCCGGGGTAACGGGTGCGCGCCGTTTTTACTTTATCTGGTCAAACTCGCCTTGCAAGGTAGCCACAAAATGTCACATGGTGCGTGAGAGGGGGGGTGGTGAGCGGGTAGAAATTTTGTTGACCTTGGTTCTAAAGCTGCTTGAGTGACCTTTGCCGCACTAGACCGGTGCCCCGCGAAAAAGCGTGTTGAGATTTACAAGGGGCTGTTCCCGATACTGCAACACTTCACATTTTGCTCAGTTACTCATGCGTTTGTACACCGTTCAATTCTGAGCTCGAGTATAATCACTGACGTATAAATAAGCTACTGCCAATCATTTGAAACAGTGTGCGACATTTATGCTTCTCTACAGAAACAAACTAAATTGTGCGCCAATTTTTTCACCACCTTTACTTCTTGTTTTTAAGAATCTTCCAAATTTCAAGCTCACAATATCGGAAGATTGATATCGAAATCCTCAGTTTGTGAATTGATTTACCAGACGCAGTAAATGCTTATATGAACTTTATCATTGGTTCCTTAGCGAGGTGGTTCAAAATACTACCTTCACTGAAATAATAGTAAATAGTATGCTCACCCTACATAATTTAGGTTATGTTGAATTGTTTATACATGTTTTTTTCTCTAAATGTAAGTCACGTTTTTGTACTGCTCCAAATTCGCTTTGTCATAATAAAAATGCATGTTTTTTCCATAACCAGCTCCGAACTTGGAATTTGGTGCTCCAAAAATAACATTTTGCTGCTCCGATAATTGCTCCAAATGGTATTTCGGCTGTTGCACCCCTGTTCTAGCACGACAGCAAATGCCAGTTGGGGTCCAAAGATAAAGTCTGAGCTCAGAGTTTTGTTACAAGCACGAAGCAATGAATGAAATAGGAGCAAATGGGAATGGTATACAAAGATTAGCACCTAACTCTTCAGATTCAATTTCACAAAACGAAACACTGGTTAAAGTCAATGTCAGTGCTGCTGAGAGTGAGTGGGTTTTCGTGCTGTCAGTAAGTAGTCTCAACGAATAGAAAGTGCTGGGAGCACACCACGTAAACAAGCCGTGTAGTGATATTTATACAAAGCACGCTCCAGCACTCATAACTGCGCCCTTATGTTTAATGTTCAGCAGCTGTTGAAAGTGTCCATATAATTGGCATTGCAATAATTTATTCTAAATGGGCGGCTAGTTAAATCACCGAACAACTCAAATGGGTTTAACAATGGTGAAACAATAAAGTATTGCTCAACACAAGCATGAAACTCAGGCACTCCAGAATATTCAATCCTTTAGGCAATCATTTCATCACCAGCCCAACTAGTCCCTCTATGTAGACTGCAGTGTTAACCAGCGGCTCCCCTGCTGCAGTCGGTGAATACTTGTTACTCCTCAGTGTCACTGTGTGAGAATCTCTTTCAAAACACCTCCTCAGTGACTGCACAGCATCATCAATTAGGTCTTCATCATAGACTGACTAATTGATGCCCTAATAAGATGCTATTAGGAGCTGTTTGGTATGCAAAACATCACATTGCGTTGTTTCAAATTTTTTCTAGTCAGTGTTTTTCTCGGAAGGTATGTAAGATGATCGATGGTACTACTTAATATTGTAACACCTTCTCTGGACAACTGAAGCACTCTTCTATATCATAACGCATTGCCTCACCAACTGAACCACTTCTGCATTTACCCTGTTTCGTCGTGCTTATATTGAGCAGCACCCTGCATAGGTTAAAAAGAAATCTGGGAGTCATTCACACTCACTCATGAAATATATTTTTTCCTTAGGCCTTACTAGTGGACTCAGACTCGCGGCTCAATGCACGTATGACAAGTCTGGTGAGTCGACTTCAGAGTCCGTTAAAATATGATGATCTTTTCTACACATGGTTTCAATGCTTCTTAACAGCAATATGTTGCATAATCGGTGCTCCAGTTACAACCTTTCAATCCCAGACCTTTGTATAGTGACTGCAACCCAGTAAGGTCATCTCTAGTCAAAGAGATGGCACCTCAGATATTTTATGAGAACGTTTCGGGAAAAAAATCACAGGAGGGCATGTTAAGAAACTTTTACTCTCCCCCCTCCTTGAAGTTCTGGCCTCTCAGCTATAAATATTGAGTAGGTGCACAAATGCTTGTGCATTGAGATATGTGTGAGCTGTGAAAATTGAGAGCTCAAGGCGCAATGCCATGTGAAGGGAGGCCGCTACACTGCCACAAGAAACTGCAAGGTGCCAACTGGAGCACCTATTATGCAATATGTTGCTTTTATGGAGCATTGAAAATACAGGTGAAAAAGATAATCATATTTTAAATGACTCGAAAGTCGACTCACCAGACTTGGTTATTGCATTGAGCCGCAAGTCTGATGGAGGCCAAAAGACAAAATATATTTCATGAGTGAGTGTGAAATATTTTTAGATTTTTTTGCAAACCTATGCAGAGCACTGCCTAACATGAGAGAACAGAGACAGAAAAAACGCAGAAGTGGTTCGGTCGGCCAGAGAAGTGTTGCATTTCAAGTAGTGCCATTGGTCGTCGTGCTTGTGATGCGCTGCAGACACGCACCAGAAAAAAAACACAGGGTGATGTTTCATGTACAAGCTAGCCCCTATTACTGCTTTATTTAGGCATTAGGCACTCAGTCTATGAAGAAGTGAGAAGACATGACGCTGCACAGTCACAGAGGAAGTGTTTTGAAAAAGAGCCTCAGGCAGAGACACTGAGGACAAACAAGTATTCACCAACTTCCAAAAGGGAACCACTGCTCTGCACTGCAATCTGACTGGCCGTGCTGACGAATATAAAATTATTGCTTGAAGTGTTGTTTAATTTTCTGGAATGCCTGAGTCTATCTGAACACACTTTGATTTTTCCCTCAATATTCATAAACCCATCTGATTTGTATGGTAATTTAACTAGGTGTGTGCATGTATGTAAGAAGGATGGGTGGAAGAATAGATGGTAGAATTTTAGAGTCCTGAAAGACGCGGCCAGCACACTGTGAGCTGTTAATACTTTATTCATTTAGAATACATTATTGCAATGACAATTATATGGGCATAAAGCCGCAGTTGCGAGTGCTGGCACGTGCTATTTTGATAACTATCACAACAAGGCTTGTTTACATGGTGTGCTCTTAGTGCTTAGTTTTTGTTGAGCCTACTAACAGCACAAAAAAACCCTTCACTCTTGGGAGCCCTAACATTTGCTTTAACCAGTGTTTTGTTTCGTATAGTTAAGTGAGACTGAATCCAAAAGAGGTAACTGCTAATCTCGATTCTCAATTGCTATAATTCTTGAGTAAAGGTGTCAATAGTTGCAATTTGCACCCTGGTTCGAGTAATATTGACTTGACTCATCCATGCATAGCAAAACAAAGGCAAAGCTTTGAAATGATTAAGTTTCTTGCATGCCTTTCTCATAGCACTGTAGCGGCTTCCACATGTTATTGTGTCCTGAGTTCTTTTTTTAGGGGGCTTTTGCACCAGCATTTGGTGTGAAGCATGCTGGCTCTTGGCGCGGTGGCTTCTTTCAGAGAACGGTGCAGGAGCATGCATGCTTCAGAGAAGCAGCTGTTAGTAGCTCGTGTGGCTGCAAAGGGCTCATTAGGGGCTGTGCTTGGTGGCTTCTTTTTTAATGTTGTTTAAGTGTTCATTTGTGTCAGCTATGGCTGCATGCTTGTGTGGAATCACCTTATTTTATGGCTGACTTAACTATCCAACTTTTTTCGCTTTTCGGGGGGCAGCACCCAGTGAGGGACTGCCGCTCACAGTTTTGGCCCTCATAAGTAACAAAGTAGCCAGCTGTGCTTTTTTTGAAAATTTTTGTTTGCTGTTGATGCATTGGTACTCATTTCTACCAGTTTCATGACATTCCTCATAGAGCCTGAATATGCCATTTACACTCCTGCTGCTTGCACGTATCTTTTTTGTATCCATGTACTGTATTTGCTCACATAATATTCGCATTTTCTGAATTTTTGGATAACTTAGTGATTTAAAGGTGTGGATTGTACAGGGGGTAAAGTTTTGAAACAGGTCGACTAAATTTAAAACTGGAAGCTGGAATTGTGATGAATACGTTGTGCCATAGTAAAACCATATCAGGTTGAAGAGTTCCTACCTTCATGATACAGGCGCATGTTCGCATTGCCTTGTAATGAAGAAGCCCTGTAGAGCCTTTCCAAATAATCATTAAATTTCTTCATTAGATGAACTTAATTCATCCCAAATTGACTGTTGGAAACATTTTGCAATCTGCGAAGTACTAGCGGAGCTACAGGAATTTGTAACATGCTTTACGTGCTTTCTTTCACCTTTCGTTCGAGTGAGCTCACTCAAAGCCACGCAGGAGGGGAGGACTAGGGGGCAAGAGGCTATGCCTAATTATCAACATGCGTCCTGACCTTGAGCTATTTTATTCTCCCCCCTTTTTTTCTTCAAACATGGGGCTTTTTCTCATTGTAATCACGAACAGGTGCACGGGCACGTGGCAGCCTCTGGTTGCGGTTGTACACATTGCACTTGAAGCGCAGTCAGTTCGATTTGGAGCCTTATTTGTTGAAGGAAAACAGTGTCTTTCGGGTGACTGATAATAAATTCTGAATAAGAGGCTGCGTGCTGCCCTATATTGTCTGTCTCACATGCTCCCAGGTACCTCAACTACCCTCGGCAGCATTTTCTGACCATGCTCGAAAAGGGTTGCTGGGCCACTTAAATGTCTTCATGGAGAATGTTGTGTATACTTTACTGAAATTGTGAAAGAGATGCCCATTTTAGCATGCCTAATTTCTGTATATCGCTATCTGCTACACTTTATAAGAACAATTTGAAAACGATTTAAGTGATGACAGTAGATGATCCAGGCCCTTAAATTGCTGGACATTATATGTTACTGTCGAAGCACTCGAAGAAAAAGAGGAAAATGTCTCTCTGGCGCAAGTATGCCCTTAATTGGCTATGCTTTAAATGGTTTTGCCTGCTTCAACAACATCAAAGTGCTTGAAGAAAAAGAATAATTCTCTGTGGCATGAGTGTGCGATCAAATGCTCAGCTATTTCTGGTTTTAGCACTTATCTTAAAACTTATTGCTATAGTATGGTGCCAAAGTGAATTTGAATATTGAAGTGTGAGTGCAAATGGAATATTTTTCCCAAGTTTATCGAATACTTCTAGAGTTCTTTTCAAATACTTCATGTTAAACTGTAGAAAAAAGTTGGAGAGGCTTCCAAAGTTCATTTTTATGAGATGAAAGTCTTCCTTTTGGCAAAATTGATGAAGTGTTTGTAGGGTAACGTTTCGTAGTTGCCTTATAAAGAATACGACAATGCCTAATTGAATTTATATATGCACGAATGTGTTTATATACATGATTTCATGCAGCCGAAGAGTTCATCGAACTTCAGGTCAAAAACTACTATAAACAAGCCCTTGCCTCTGCCACATCTATCATCTCCTTGTTAGAATCAGCCTTTTCTAGAGTCAGTACATTTGCGACCGTATCAAAGCCAGAAAGGCAGCTTTCACGTAATACGAGTGTGATGAGGTGAAACATATTAAAAATTTGGAGGGCCCCTTTCAGTCAGACATTGACCGTATTTTTTGTCTTCGGTAAGTTAGAATAGTTCAAATAGCAAAATTTTCAATACAAACTAAATCGAATAGCAAACATTATTCGAAAGCTATTCACAAATATGAATATTTGTTTACTCCTACTTATTGTTTACCGCACATTTTTACACCATTTTTCGTTCTCAATAGAAAAGACATGTGCCGTTTTAAATGCTGTGCTAAGGCCACAGATCAGAACTCATGCACGTGCCTAGAGCTCCACGCATATTCTTCTGTGAGACCTTCTATTTACCTGTTTGAATTCAAAATTGTGAAACCTCTTAGATCAATTTTCACTATTGAAACTTTATTCTTTGAAGTAGTTATGCTAGTAAGTTTTAAGTGTTATAGCAATAATTTAAGAGTGAGTGTAACGATGTTAACTCCCACACACAAGAAAAAAGGTTCACAGAGACATTTTTTTCCTATGCAGGTTCATCTGAGAGGCAGAAGAAGGAGCAGTGGGGTCGGCCGTTGTCGTGATGCTAGGAGGCCACAAAGCTCCTGTGGAGTGTCCTTCAGCTTCAGAACAAGAGCCTCATAGTAGCCCCGTGTTGGAGTATTTGCGCATCAAGAGGACAAACAGGTGCCCCTTAACAGGGCCCTGACAGTCAGAAGTTTGAAGGTTGTGGCTAGTGATTATTGCTTAAAGAGGTGCTGACACAAATTTTCGTCTTGCATTATTAACATTGTTGACAGCCTATTAGTCACAATGTGGCGGATTGCTTGCTGGAGCATGGGACAG
>WOVY01010420.1:0-105000 GCA_013436015.1 Rhipicephalus annulatus | reverse complement strand
AATGCGCCTGCGTCTTTTGAAAGGATGATAGACACTTTCCTCCGTGGACTTAAATGGCACATGTGTCTTTGCTATATAGACGGCATAGTTGTATTCTCGGCAAATTTTGAAACTCATTTTTTTCCTGTCTGGAACAAGTTCTTCAGTGCCTTACGGCAGCCGGGTCGCAACTACACTTCAAGAAATATCGTTTTGGCGCCCGATAACTTGCAATTCTCGGCCACATCGTTTCAAAAGAAGGAATATCGCCAGACTCTGCCAAACTGCGTGCCATTGCCGAGTACTCCAAGCCTACTACCCTAAAGGAGCTCCGTAGCTTCGTAGGCTTGTCTTCCTATTTTCGGCGTTTCATTCGCAATTTTGCTTCTATAATTGCCCCCCTGACTCAGCTTCTTTACCATAGCGCGGACCTCTCTGGCTGGAATTCCCCCTGTGATGACACATTCACGTCTGCTGCGCCGGCTACTCACGTCTCCGCCAGTTCTCCGTCACCTCGATCCCAGTGCACCCACTTAAATTCACACGAATGCTAGCGGTGTCGGCCTCGGTGCTATTATCGCTCAAAGCAAGGATGGCTGCGACGAGTACGTTGTTGCCTATGCCAGCCATACCTTAACGAAGGCAGAGTCTTACTATTCCGTCACAGAAAAGGAGTTCTTGGCCATGTTTGGGCTATAGGAAAATTTTGCACTTACCGTTACGGACGCCAGTTTGATGTTGTCACAGATCACCATGCCTTATGCTGGCTAGCGTCCATGAAAGATCCTACTGGCCGCCTCACTCGTTGGACTTTACGTCTTCAAGAATACGACATCCGTGTTATTTATCGCTCAGAACGCAGACATTCAGACGACGATGCACTATCTCGTTCTCCACTGCCGCCTGACCTTGCCCGCTAACCAACTGCCATTTGCGATTCGTCATCGTTGAGCATCACTGACATGCCATCCGATCAACTCAAGGGTGCCTGGTTCAATTCTTTGCTCGACGTCCTCTCTCACAGTTCGTCAGAAATGACTTCACGCTCCCTCTCTCGTCAAGCAAGACACTTTACTGTTCGTGAAGGCTCGTTGTTTCGCCGCAATTACGTGACGGACGGCCGTAGGTAGCTCCTTGTCATCCCTCGTCATTTGCGCTCGGCGATGCACGCTGCCTTTCACGATGACCCCCAGTGTGGCCACGCTAGAGTATTCAAGACTTAATCTCGCCTTCGTCTAAGGTACTACTGGCGCGGCATGTATCCGCCCGTGTACCAGTACGTTCGGTCATGAACCACGTGTGAACGCTGCAAGACGCCTTCTGACAGCACTGCTGGCCCTTTGCAGCCCTTAAACTGCCCAGCGAGACCACTAAACCACGTCGGAATTAATATTTATGGTCCTCTGCCCAACACTCTTCGAGGCAACCGGTGCATTATTGTCCCCATCGATCATTTGACACACTACGCTGAAAGATCTGCGCTCCCATTTACCACTGCGAAATACGTTGCGTCCTTTCTTCTTCACCGTCTCATTTAACGACATGGTGCATCTCGTTAATTACTGAGTGACCGTAGACGCTTGTTTCTCTCGAACTCCGTCAACGAGCTGCTCAAGGCATGTCGCACTGTTCATCAGAAAACCTCGGCATACCATCCTCAAACCAATAGCATGACAGAACGCTTTAATTGTACCCTTGGAAATATGCTTGCAATGTACGCGTCTGACGACCACACTAAGTGGGACCATGCACTCCCTTTTGTCACGTACGCGTACAACTCTGCGCCGCAAACAACCACCGACTTTTCTCCTTTCTTCCTCCTTTACGGACGTGAGCCATCATGCTCCATGGACACCATTCTCCATTACAGGCCAGATGTTTCCGAAGCGACGCCCGTTTCTGAAGCAGCTTCTTATGCCGAAGAGTGTCGCGAATTTGCTTGCTCATTTACCGCACAATACCGATGGCGCAAAAAAACTGACCACGATGCCTCTGCGTCTAGTGTCCACTATAACCAAGGAATGTTGGTTTGGCTCTGGGTCCCGTCTACCCCTCCCGGTCTTTCCCGGAAGCTTTCGTCAAAATACCATGACCCCTACCGTGTGGTGCGACAAATATCTCCTGTCAATGATGAAGTTGAGCCCATTCATCCACCTTCGCACCAACGCTGCCGTGGGCGTGAAAAAGTACACGTATCACGCCTAAAACCGTGATATGACCCCCTTGTAGTGTCATTTCCTAGGTCGCCAGGTTGGCTCCTTTCTGCACGCGGAGTAATTGTACCGGAGCATAGCGGCGCCACATCTGTGTCAGCGTGAACAAAGACGTTGACGTCCGTGTGTTGCTTGTGCTTGCCGGGTTCCGGCCTGTACCAGCATGTTGAGGCTAACGCTTCTTGAATAATAACATGTGTTTTACGTGGCCCCGCCCGTTGCACAAGCAATAAATTACGATACTGCAATGATACAACAAAATACACTGTTTCAGTTATTGCGCAAGAAACGGCTTGATACGCGTTACACGGACGACTTCAGGTCGCGATCAGCATCGTTTAGAGTTCATGATGTCATCGGGGACAACCTCGCAATCGAGTGGGCCGAAACGTCGAACCACCCTGTAGAGTCCGAAGTACCATCGCAGAAGCTTTCCACTGAGTCCACGTCGGCGTATCGGCCACCCAAACTTGTTCACCTGGTTGGTATTCCACGAAGCATCGTCGAAGATTGTAACGGCGGCTGTCGGTCGTTTGTTGGTTCTTGATACGGAGGTGGGCGAGCTTTCGGGCTTTTTCAGCGCACTGATGATACCCACTCATATCGAGGTTTTCTTCGTCGGTGACGTTGGGTAACATGTCATCGAGCGTCGTTGCAGGGCTCCTCCCGTAGACCAATTTGTACGGAGATATCTGCGTCGTCTCCTGCACCACTATGCTGTATGCGAAGGTCACGTACGGAAGAATGGCGTCCCAGGTCTTGTGTTCGACATCGATGTACATTTCCAGCATGTCGGCGATGGTCTTGTTTAGCCGCTCGGTGAGGCCGTTGGTTTGTGGGTGGTACGCGTTCGTCCGGCGGTGGTTTGTCTGGCTGTGTGCCAAGGTCACTTGAATTAGGTCAGCAGTAAATGCCGTTCTTATGTCGGTGATGAGGACCTCCGGGGTGCCGTGACGTAGGACGATATTTTCGACGAAGAGCATAGCTACCTCGGATGCACTGTCTTTGGGCCGGGATTTTGTGTTGGCGTAGCGGGTGAGGTAGTCGGTAGCTACCACGATCCACTTTTTTCCGAAAGCCGACGTCAGGAACGGCCCCAGTAGGTCCATACCAATCTGCTGGAGCGGTCAGCGAGGGGGTTCAATGGGCTGCAGAAATCGCGCTGGCCTTGTCGAGGGTGTGTTGCGTTGCTGGCAGTCCCGGCATATTCTCACATAACGAGTTACGTCGGCGGTAAGACGTGGCCAGTAGTACCTTTCTTCTATCCTCGCGAGCTTGCTGGAAAAACCAAGGTGCCCTGCCGTCAGATCGTTGTTCAGGGCCTGCAGGAGTTCTGGTCGCAGAGCTGACGGCACCACAAGAAGGTACTTTGCTCGGAACGGTGACACTTTTTTATTTTGGAGAAGACCGTGCCGAAGAAAGAACGACGCAAGTGCGCACTTTAATGTTTTAATTTTTTATTTGAACACACAGCAGGCTTTTCATGGGTCATGCAGTAGTAAAGACAAGAACATACATAATAATTAGTAAACATCGAAAGAAAATACTTAACAGAATAATAACAAAGACGATACAATGTCAAGCAGCTCATAATTCAGATTGGACGCACTGTATCATGTTCATGAATGATTGAGTGGTGTTACAGCGCATAATATTGCTATCTAGTCTGTTCCAGTGCTGGATTCTTGACGGAAAAAGGGAATGTTTGTGAGCGTTAACACGACTGAAAGGTTGGTGGATAGTTTTGGAATGGTTCAGTCGCGATGAGTGTTTGGGCGGACCTAGTAGGTAATGAGATCGTGATATGTGAAACTGAACGTGATATAATTGATAGAGAAATTTTAGTCACGAGATAATTCTGCATTGAGAAAGAGGTTTTAAGTTTGCCCTTGCGAGCAAGTTTGCAGAACTGAATTACCTCAATAAGTCTGAATATACAAATCTAACTGATAATTTTTTGTATTCTTTTTATTTTAATAATGAAGTGCTTTTGATGTGGAGTCTAGATGAAATCGGCGTACTCTAAACATGATATAATTAGTGTTTTGTATGCAATAAGTTTAAGGTGTGGTGAGGCAGTGCGCCATGCTCTCCTCAGGAACAATAGATTCCTCTCCACTTTACGACATATGGCTAAAACATGTGGTTTCGAGTTGAGGTTCAATGAGAAAGTAACGCCTAAGTAATTAATTTGGTCGCTTTTGTCGATAGTTGCGTTTCCTATAGTATATGTAAAGTTAATGCAGTCATTCTTACTTGTGAATGAAATGAAGTCAGTTTTGATTGTGTTTAATTTAATGCCCCAAGTATTGCACCGGGAATACATAATTTGACATGAATTGTTCAGTTTAACTTGATCGTTTGAATTGTGTACGACTGTGTACGCGACACAGTCGTCTGCAAATAGTCGCATTTGAACAGGAGTATTATCAAAAAACTGAATGTCATTAATAAACAATAAAAACAAAACTGGAGCAAGTACTGATCCCTTAGGTACTCGGGAGTAAACATGAAGTGGTTGTGATAGATGGTTGTTGATTGTTACTCTCTGTTTTCGTTTGGTTAAAAACTGTTAATCCACGCTATTCTATCATTTATTATTTACAATTTATTTATTTATTTATTTACAAGTACTGCATCTTGCACAGCAAGATATTGCAGGAGTACAACACAAGATAAGATACAATACATTAGGTCACACTAAATCACACTTAGTCGCAATAAATATAACACAAATAAAGTATACACATTGAGTATACACACTGAAGTATGCACACTGAATGAGCAGAACATCAGAAAAGTATACACAGCTGATCAGTGAAGAAAGTTTGGGAATCATTCAACGAATTCATCGTTTGACAGCTCGCGCAGGGAGACCGGGAGACCATTCGAAGTATCAATAGTGTCAGGAAAAAAAACTTAAAGCAATCAATGAATGACTTCAAAGGAGCTATGTTATTGTGGTGAGTTCTCCTTGTGATTTGAGAAGAAGGGTTAGTGAAGGTAATGGGTGCATCAATAAATGTTTCCCCATGAGCGATCTTATGCAACAGGACAAGACGGTCACAAGTGCATCGAAGAGCCAAACGTTTTAGCTGTAATTCACTTAGCATATACTGTGGGTGAAAAATGGCGATCATAACGCCTACATATAAATTAGATGGCCCTTTTCTAAATAGAATTAAGCATACTTATGTCATTGGCATGATGCGGTGCCCATACGACAGACGCATACTCTAGGAGAGGCCTTATTAGAGATCTGTGTGCTACTAGTTTACATTTCCTAGTTGCATCTCGAAGGTTTTTCTTTAGGTAACCCAGCTTTCTTGACGCCTTATTCGATATATTCGGAATGTGGCCAAGTAATTTCAAGTCCGGGGTGAAAGTAACACCGAGGTATTTGAAAGTGTTTACGCTTTTAAGCTTGTGTTTAAAACTAAATTATGAAAACTTTAACGGATGCTTTTTATTTGTGAAAGTCATTGAGACTGTTTTTTTGAAGTTCAGTGACATCTGCCATGTCTTACTCCACTCGCAAAAACGGTCGAAAACTTTATTTAACTGCAACTGATCTTGAGTGCTAGTCACATCAAAATATATGACACAGTCGTCGGCGTAAAGTCTCCATTTCACAGAAGTCCCAACAGTTACTTTAACGACGTCGTTTATATAGATGATGAAGAGTAATGGACCCAGTACCGATCATTGTGGTACACCAGATGTGACACTTACCTGACATGAGTGAGCACGATTAAATGCAACAAATTGTGTTCTTGAGCTCAGACACTCCTGTATCCAGTCTGTGTGTTTAGTGTCATGAATTAGTTTCTTGATTTTATTGAGAAGCTTATTATGGCACACTGTATTGAAGGCTTTCCTATAGTCAATGAGGATGGCATCAAGCTGTCCTCTGGCATTAAGTGTGGATGCAATATCGTGGGAGAATTCTAATTGTGTCACCGTCGAAAAGCCAGAACGAAAGTCATGTTGAACATGTGAGAGAATATTCTGTTCAGACAATAACTCGATGATATATTCATAGATGATGTGTTCCAGTAATTTACAGGACGTTGATATTAATGAAATTGGCCCATAGTTGCACACCACCTTTTTATTGCCATCCTTATGTATGGGAACGACCTTGGTGCACTTCCAGAGTAATAGGACAGTAGATGACTCCACAGACTTTGAAAAAATGACTGATAAATACCGAGAGGTCCATTCAGAATAACATTTCGAAAACATATTAGGTATACCATGTGGCCCGGCGCTTTCCGTTGTATCAATTTAGAGTAAGGGGTTACGAACGCCCGCAGTAGTAATTAGCACGCTTGGGAAAGGTTGTGGAGATGAGTTAGTAAAAATTGTGGGACTACGCCAATCATCACGTGTGAACACTAATTTAAAATAGTCAATAAATGCTTCAGAAATGCTAAGATTGTCATCGCATTGGCATGGTTTATCGAAAATAATAAATGAGGAAGGACAGCTCTGACATGGGGGATTGATGGCTTCCCAAACCTTTGACGGCTTGTCTTTTATGAACGGCGACAATGTATTATTAAAATAGAAGCTTTTCGCACTTGACATAGCAGATTTTAAACTACTTTTCAGTTTAGGTAACACAGATCATTTCATTGGAGGGCCAGATTGGGAATGTTTACGAAGACGCCTGATACGGCGAAACAGATGTATAATGTCGCGAGTGTACCAAGGATGCTTGGGATTGCGTTTTATGTGCTTTGTTGGATTGTAATTAGCAATACATCGGTCAACAATTCCATTAAAGTGGTTCACTCGTACATCGACACGGTAATGGCTGGCGCTGTTTAAAAACTCATCAAAAGAGGATGCAAGTATCTCGATTATGGAGTTATTATCAGCATGCTCGTAGTTCACAACACTCTGGTGTAAATGAAGGTTAGGTACAGTCGTTATGTTAAAATCAACTACAACACCCTTGTGATCCGACAGGCCTTCGACAGTGTTACAATGATAGCCATTATCTTTAATATGCTCTATAATGAAAACAAGATCAAGAATTGCATTTCCGCGGGTTGCAGAAGAAACAATTTTCGTCAGGTCTAAAGAAATAGTTAAGTCAATCAAATAGTCACAGGTGAGCTTGTGTTGGCCATGTGCTGATAGAGTTTTCCAGTCTATGGTGGGGTATTGAAGTTCCCAGTGATTAACATTTTGCAACCTTTTATTATTGTTTGACTATATACTCCATGAGATCAGAAAAGATACCAAAACCCGCATCAGGTGGATGATAGACAGCTCCAATAGCCAGCGTAAGACCACAAATCCTAATTTTACACCAAATAGATTCACAGTTGCTTACATCGTGGAGTACAGTGAATTCAATGATTTTTTTTCACAAAGAGAGCAACGCCACCACCACGACGGCCACATCTATTTTTTCTCAGAACATTGTAACCTGGTGGTAAAATTTCTGAGTCCATGATATGTTCATTAAGCGAAGTTTCTGTTACGCATATTACAGAAGGATGATAGCATAAAACGAAGTGATGAAAGTCGTGAATCTTGTAAATAATGTTACGGGCATTAATATTCGCTAAAGAAAAGTTACCAGAGCACAGTCAGGTTCCAGGAGGCTGAGAAGATTCATTCTTGGCTTCAATGATAGAGTCGCCCGCTTCGCTTAACACATAACGTGCGTTATCTATCAGCAAGGAATTTTACTGCGGACGAGAGGAGGTGGTATTTTTTCTTTAGTTAGCTGAAAGTTTTCAAAGGGTGCTCCGTACCTTTCTAACGCACTCTGAGAAGTCCTTGTTTACATATATTCGTGTTCCTTTCAACTTTCTGGCATTCTTTAAAACCGCAATTTTAAATCTGTAATCCAAAAATTTAAGTATAGCAGGGCGGGGCTTTTCCCCTCTATGCGCTCCAAGTCTGTCGCGTCGTTCGATATCGGTACAAGAACAAGTTTATCAGACAATAGGCTCGCGAACAATTGAAGCAGCTGCCCGGGAGACTCAGAATGGTGTTCAGGCAGTCCGTAGACAATAATAATATTTCTACGGGACCTGTTTTCAAGTTCACCAAAACGGTTGTCTAACTTCGATACCAAGTTAGCAAGATGAGTTACCGTTTTTTCAAGTTGCTCAACACGTGGAATTGCTTCCTTGGCTGATAATACTGAGGCTTCAAGCCTATTCGGCCTTTCTTCGACGGAAACGAACTTGGCTGTCCATGAAGAGAGCTTACAACAAATTTTTCTTGTCCCTCGAGCAGCTGCGACAGTTTTTTGTTTAACTTGTCAGAGCCAGGATTTTTCTCAACATCGCCGGATAAAAGCAACAAAATTCTACTGACAGAGAAGAACGATAATGCCGCCATAAGTGGGTCAGGCAGCAGCACTAGACATCGATCATCATTCCTATTGCAAGGGAAGTCGTATTTTGGCCCTACCTGTAAGACAGTGCAGACAAGCTTGAACCAAGTGCACATTGTGCCGCCGCAAGACCAACTGAAGAGCATAGCATTCGCTGTCGGCTTTATAGCAGGCCAGAAGTGGCCAGCTGGTGACGCTGAGGTAGCACATCATGCGCAGAAGGGCTCCTAAGTGTCCAAGTCACGCAAGTCGGGTGACTCAGTCCATAGATGATACGAATCCCGTATCAGACCATCCGATCTGGGGAGGAGACGAGCAGCTGCTTGAAGGGTGTCGATACACGATCATGCGCAGAAGCGGATTCCTGAGGACGACTGCTGGATTCGGTGCAAGCGGCCATCTGTAAGACAGTGCAGACAAGCTTGAACCAAGTGCACTTTGTGTCGCCACAAAACCCATTGAAGAGCGTAGCATTCGCTGTCGGCTTTATAGCAGGCCAGAAGTGGCCAGCTGGTGACGCTGAGGTAGCGCACCATGCGCAGAGGGGCTCCCAAGTGTCCAAGTCACGCAAGTCGGGTGACTCAGTCCATAGATGATACGAATCCCGTATCAGACCATCCGATCTGGGGGGGGGGGAACGAGCAGCTGCTTGAAGGGTGTCGATACACGATCATGCGCAGAAGCGGATTCCTGAAGACGACTTCTGGATTAGGTGCAAGCGGCCATCTGTAAGACAGTGCAGACAAGCTTGAACCAAGTGCACTTTGTGTCGCCACAAAACCCACTGAAGAGCGTAGCATTCGCTGTCGGCTTTATAGCAGGCCAGAAGTGGCCAGCTGGTGACGCTGAGGTAGCGCACCATGCGCAGAAGGGCTCCCAAGTGTCCAAGTCACGCAAGTCGGGTGACTCAGTCCATAGATGATACTAATCCCGTATCAGACCATCCGATTCGGGGGTGGGGACGAGCAGCTGCTTGAAGGGTGTCGATACACAATCATGCGCAAAAGCGGATTCCTGAAGACGACTGCTGGATTCGGTGCAAGCGGCAATCTGTAAGACAGCGCAGACAAGCTTGAACCAAGTGCACATTGTGCCGCCGCAAGACCCACTCATCAATATCAAAGGCCGATACTTTTGTGAATAAATTATTGTGTGGAACAACGTCGAACGCTTTAGAGTAGTCTAAAAACGGCATCTAATGAACTGTTCTTGTTAAATGCATTGGCTATGTCGCGAGTTGATTGAGCTAATTTGGTTGAAGTTGAGATACCTGATCTGAAGCCATGTTGAAGTTTGTAAAGGAGCTCATTTGTTTCTAGGTTAGCCATTATGGCCTTAAAAGTTATATTTGGAATACTTTGCAGCACAGCCTCGTTAACGACACTGGGTGGTAGTTGCTTATTTCTAGCTTTGAGCCTGATTTGTGTATAGAGAATGCTGTAGCGTTGCGCCAGTCGTCCGGTAATTTCGAAGTGCATAGAGATAACCTGAATATTTTAAAGAGATATTTAGAGCTTGATTGCGCATATGGGCATAAAAATGAGTTGGTAGTTTTATTGGGACCAGTAGACTTTTTTAGATCAAGCTTGAGGAGAAGAGGATTTATGCCTTCTTCATTTACAATTAATTATTCCATGGGTACTTACACAGTATAGGGGGGTCGCACCACGTTAGTGGCATGTTTCGTAAAAACTGATTAAAAACATTCATCTCATTAGCGATTTGTTCTGGTTCCCTAATAACTTGTTCTGAATACTTAATTTGTGATATTGAAGCTCGGTAATCTGACAAGTATCGCCAGCATTTGTGAGGACTGTGGGTCATAAAGGAAGGTAACGTACACTCTGAAAAAATTTACACCCGTAAAGGTGTATTTGTTTTGTTCCGTGGGCAACACTCTTTTAGGGTGTCTAGGAACACCCTAAGCAATAAGGTGTTTAGAAACACCCTGAAACTGTAGGGTGTAAAGAAACGTTACACCCTACCTTAATAGGTGTTTATGAACACCCCTAAACTATGGGTGTTGGATGAAGCTACACACATGCGAGTGGGGTGTACACTGAAAAACACCTTGAAACGATGGCAGTTATATGGATAAGCATACTTGATCAAATGAAGCGCAATTAACGGGACCACAAAAGCAGAGACACCGGAGGTGACGCTTAGTCTTGTGCGTTGAGGAGAGCCGTTCATAGCAATTCATTCCATCAAATATGCATTACCAAGTGGCCTAAGCCTCAATTATTCTCAGGGAGAAGCATATATGAACCTTCTCTGCGGCTGACAGGAAAGAAGGAAGGTACTGGTGTCACCCACTGCGCTTATACCTGCATACATGCAGCTTATAAATTAAGGTGCCGTTGTCTTGAATGAGCTGCATAAGACAAGTGTATATATGTGTAGGCAGACCGGGCCAAAAACGACAAAGTAGAACGCGACGGGCACTTACACATGCACACGCACATACACACACGCACGCACCACACCACTGTAGTGCAAACAGTAACCTGCAGCGTAACGTTCAATTGAACATAACGCCGAAGCAAAAAAAAAACAATAAAGCCCATATGTTCACATCTGCCTTTATTATAGAAAAACTGCAAGTCTGACAAACCGTACTCTGATGGCATTCTGCAAAATTTTGAAATATCTCACGTGACCAAGTTGTTTTCTCTCTATACTAGAAATTCATTGTTTTCAGTACAATAAATCCCCACAACTTTCAAAAACATTTGCGCTAGTCGGGCAAACGACTGAGAGGTATGGCGTTGATTGACACCTATACAATAGAAAAAACACGTAGGAAGAGTAAGCACGTTTCTGGAGTCACATTTACAACCTACTGTATCTCGCAGTAAAATTTTCGACATTAAAAATGAGAACATTCGACAAGGTTAGGTAATTGGGATTGTAATAATGTAATGACAGTGTTGATATACTTCTAACTGCAAAACCACAGCTCGTCACTGCTGCTTGCACAGTCATCTTAAGCTGCTGAGATGACTGGTGCCTTCGACAGAAGTGGGGCGAAGCTGTTCTTTCTGTACAGGAAATTCAATCCCGGAAACCTAAAATAAATACACAAGGAACAATGGCCGAAATTTCACAGAGTGCAACATACAGTATGCACCCTGCGTAACTAACTGCTGTCTTATGTGTAAGTATAAATTGAGTGCATAGCAAGCATATTCATTGGCATCGGGCTCCACTGCAGCGAGAAATGCTAGAAAGGTATGCTGAGCAATAAACGCCATAAAAAGCGCGCTGTGGCAGAATCAATACACCTTTAGTGCCGTAGATATCAACCTTATTTTACCCTTTCAGCTTGCTCGCGCAGGCAAATAAACAGGTGCTGCTCCAAGTTGATATTGTTCCATTAGTTGCATGCATGGACCAATCTAAGTGAATGTCAAGTTCCATGCTTAAGTATGCATCAACACAGCTGCATGTGCATTTCTGCAGATCTACCATGGTACTCATTCGATTAGTTTATTAAAAGGAATACAGTACGACGCGCAGCAACATATACATATTTTTATCTGTATTGCAAAAAAGCACAATTCCACTTAGCATACATGAAGGTATGCGCATTTAGAAATATTCTGTGCAGGTAACTTGTAAAATTAAATATTTATTCTTTTATTTATTGGTACCTCAAAGATCCCGAGGGACATTACATGAGGGGTGGGTATCATAAGTGAAGAGAAAACGATAAAAATTATAACAATAAACATCAATCAGACTAAAATACAAAATGCAGATAAAAATGGCGGCAATAAAAATAAGACAGTACATTTCACAAAGGCAAGTCCAAAGACATCAATACATGTATGTTCGACAGTATATCGAAAGCGTGTTGCATCATGGACAAATGCAACATCTTTTGGAAGGCCATTCCAGTCTCGGGCAGTTCTGACGAAGAATGACTGATGGAATGTAGTGGTGCGGGTACGGGGTGGAATTACTGCGTTCAGGTGGCTTGTTCGGGATGAACGATGAGTCAGTTGAATCAACTGACTGTCACGAGGCATGGTGTGAAAGAATCTGTGGTAGAGGCAAAGGCGTGAGATGCGGCGACGAGAGGCAAAGGGCACCAGCTCCAGCTTAGACGTTAGAGACGAAACGCTTGTGTTATAGGAGTACTCAGAAAGGATAAATCTGGCGGAACGGTTCTGGACTGATTAGAGAGCTTTAGTGAGATTAGATTGGTGGGGTCAAAGATAGCAGAGGCATATTCAAGTTTAGGTCGCACGAGCGTTATGTATGCAAGTATGCATGCGACTGAACCATGAAAAGGTGTCGGTGAAGTTAACAAAGCATTTTGTTCGCTGAATCTATAATGTGTGTGCTCCGTCCAAGATAAGTCTTGAGACAGTATACGTAACTATACAGTATTCACGGAGTGAATACTGTATAGTTACGTGTTAAATACGAATGGTACTAGTGTTCTTGAATGGGCTCACATTGACACGATTATATAATAGAAGAATTGGCTATTGGGTCATTTCACGTCAGACGTCCCAGCCATTTTGGCAACCATCTCAAATGTATTCGAAAAAAATCGCGCTGATTTTACTGCATTAAAAAGGGTAACTGCTAGAATATCTCGCAGACAACTAATTTTTTGGTCACGTGGCTTCCCCGAATCTCGTCTGAATGTTTGTGAGAAAATTATTTCAGAAGTAGCTCTTCTTCTTCCGTGCCAAATTTGGTCTGGAAGGTAAGTGAAGGGCTTGCGTAAAGTGTTTGAAGCTCAGTAATAATATTACCACTTTTCGACCACATACGCCTCAAATAATCTAGCCGAAATGTTATATCTGCATTTTTCTATATCAATACTGCACTTTGAACGAATATCTGAGGAGTCAATACTTAATCCACATAAGGTATATTTGGAGGAAAAAATATTTTAGACATCTGAAGCTGTCAAACTTTACGGGAAAAAATCGCGAAGTTCACAAAAGAGTTGTTTTGTCGATAATGAGATGCAACATGCACCATGTGGTGGTTGAATTAAAATAGACTTTGTACCTAAATCGAAAGGAAATAAAGAGTTCTTTTCATGTGCCAAATTTTGTCATAGCAATTTATGTTTTGAGAAAAAGATCACAGCATATCCACAGTGTGAATGATGATGAGTGTGGCGTAGCGTTTGTCCGTCCAGACGCACAAACAGATCGACAGACAGTCTGACGGAAGTATGGATGGACAAAAAGACAGTCAAAAAGGCGGACGGATTCACGGACAGACCGACACACGGAAGCCCGGACGGATGGATGCACAGACGAACGGACCAAAGCACAAATGTACGGACGAACGATTCCCCCCACGAATCATCACATTGTATGTGTATATGCTGTGAAAACCACTAACGCTATCTATTGTGCAACTCATAAAGTGGCTACATAATACTAGTACGGCTACAGAGGAGGGAACGACCCACGGCCTCAAGAGCTTTGCTCCTAAATAATTTTTGAAGTTCCAAGTTCCACATTTGCCATTGGGTCATACGGCAGCCGACGCCTAGAAGTTCCCCATTGCCGTTGATGGGAAAACTCAAAATTATTTTATTCCTCTAAATAGAAATTGTAGTGATGAAACTTGTCACATACAAAGAACTGTTTATTAGCTTTCAATTTAGGTAAAAGCTGATTTTAATTGGACCACCACATGGTGCGAATTGCGTCTTAATACGGACAAAAATGACAATTCAGTGAAATGAAAGATCTTTTCTCGTGGAGATTAACAGCTTAAGATGTCTAAAAATAATTTTTCATCAAAATATCTTTTTTGTCAAGCAAGTAGTCACAGCTCAGATATTCATACAAAGTGCTGTATTGGACAAAAATGACAATTCTGTGAAATGAAAGATCTTTTCTCGTTGAGATTAACAGCTTAAGATGTCTAAAATTAATTTTTCATCAAAATGTCTTTTATGTCAAGCAAGTAGTCACAGCTCAGATATTCATACAAAGTGCTGTATTGCAATGAGAAAATGCAAACATAACATATTTTGAATAAATTCTGGCAGACGTACGTGGGCGAATGATTGTAGTAATATTACTGAGTTTCAAACACCTTACATAAGCCTCTTTACTTAACATGTGCCAAAATTGGTATAAAAAGGAGCGGTACTGGTAAAATATTTTTTTTCACAAACAACACTCAAACAACATCTGGAAAGTTTAAAAGGCAACCACGTGACAAAAACGTTTTTCTCTTCAAAATATTCAAGCAGTTCACCGTTTTCAGTGGAATAAATCAGCACGATTTTTTAAAACACATTTGCCATAGCCGTGAAACTGGCTGGGAAATTTCGAATAAAGTGACCCTGTCACTTTCACTCAATGACTATTGCTTGATTGATATGTGGGGTTCAACGTCTAAAAACCACTATGTGATTATGAGAGACGCCGTAGTGGAGGGCTCCGGGAATTTTGACCACCTGGGCTTCTTTAACCTGCACCCAAATCTGAGCACACGGGCCTACAACATTTCTGCCTCCATCGGAAATGCAGCCGCCACAGCCGGGATTCGAACCCGCGACCTGCGGGTCAGCAGCCGAGTACCTTAGCCACTAGACCACCGCGGCGGGGCCTCAATGACTATTGCATACTGCTAAATTAAGGCCATTTGCTTCAATTATGCTGGCAGGTTGAGAAAGCATAACTCCTTCCCGATGCAGCGTAAAGACTGTTCAGTGGCTGTGCCTGTTGTGTTCCAAGATAAATATGCATCCCAGTCTTACATTTTGGCTGCAACACATGCTTAGATACCGTGCAGTTTGCATAACATTAAAGTGTCTTTGGGCAACAAAACAAACCAATAATACGCTTCACATAGCGAAAATACCTTTAACATCTGAAGTACTTAGCAAAGTTGAATGCCAAAGCTAGGCTATGGCAATAAAACCGTGAATAACAAAAATATTTTTAAAGTTACACTGGATGGAAACAATCTGAATAAAATGTGCTCGAACATTAGCAAGTATGTTCAAACAAGCGTTTGTACTGTTCAAGTAGGCAATTCGACCACACACACAGACTAAAGGTCTGCTCGAACAAAAGTCCAGCTTCAGTGCTCGATCTGCTACACAGGCACGGCTGTCGGCCGTCGCTACGTTGCGGGTGAACAAAAATACCGGTGAAGATGAATTTAACGAAATTGAATGTATTAGGATGTAGGAAAACTTCCCGAGGCGCACCTAACGCGAAGCAACATGCTGTGTTGTCACCCGGTGCATCAACCCGAGTTATCACGGTAGTGTTACCGCACAAAACGAAAAAGAACTGAAAAGAACGACATGGACACCACGCCCTTGTTTTCCACTCTCGGTCTTTTTGTGCAATAAGAAAAAAGGGAGTAAATGAACTACCAACATGCCCAAGCATATGCGTCTAAGATACGGTTGATGCTTAAAGCTAACAGGTGCCGTCCCCACACGAGTATTATTAGTAAACTAAAATTGATCTGCATTACGAGCGGGCACCGTTAAAAACGGCTGCCAACAAAGGGCACCACGAAAATCTATTTAGTTTTTTCGCTGAACCTCAACGGCGCACGCTCACTCTGCTTTGTACTCCAAACACTCTAAACAAACAAAAAAACTTGCCCACAATCGCACTTCGCCAACATCCCCGTGAAACAGTTCTGAAAAATATTCTCGCTAAGTAAACAAATGCTGATTTGTCATCAAATAGTTGAAAACAAAATTATTTGAAGGCCTTATTCTCGTGCTCACGCAGTTAACGGCAAGGTTCTTTTTGGCGTTGCATAAGTTTGTTGCCAGACATTGAAGTGGTTGTTGCCAGACTGCCGCTAAATTTGGCTGAAAAGTTTTCTTCTGTAGTTGTGGCTTCTTCGTAAGAGTTTGGTGCTATCCGCGGTGCATTTCTTGGCTGAAAAGTTTTCTCCTGTGGTTGTGGCTTCTCCGTAAGAGTTTAGTGCTATCCGCGGTGCATTTGGCGAGTGCATGAGCGACGCTGGCCGTTTTAATTACCAGAATGAACCGAGCCTAGCAGAAGTCGCACGTGGTGCTGCCGTGAAATTAAGAGGCCGTTTTGATTCCGCTTTAATTAACGGAATGAACCGAGCCTGGCAGAAGTCGAGCGCGGTGCTGCTGCGCAATTAAGAGGCTGTTTTAATTAACGGAATGAACTGCGTATTGCAGAATTCGTTTTATTTACGGAATGAACCGCGCCTAGCAGAAGTCGAGCGCGGCGCTGCTGCGATATTAAGAGGCCGTTTTAATTAACGGAATGAACCGCGCATTACAGAATTTGTTTTAACAGAATGAACTGAGCCTAGCAGAAGTCTAGGCGCGTTCTCTTGCTGTGTGCGCAGCTGTGCGATTAAGATATCGCGTCTCAGTATTAGGGATGAGGAGGTGATGCGCTGCCCCCCTCCCCCCTTACTTTTCTTTTTTTTTCTCTCTCAGCTGATCGTGTCGCGTCAACCGCGCGCTACGACGGGGGACGCTACGCTTGCCCTAGCTGTGTCAGCACAAGACATATTGTTCGGACTCGTGTATACATGTGATGACTAAGCGTTCCAAGGCTGGTTAATCGAGGTATGTCGTATATGCTACAGCTCTGTACGCCTGGAAGGCTGCTTCATCGAAGCAGATGGAGCGAATTAAGCGCGACTTGCGCGTACCTGTAAATGGGACCCGGCCGACGAGCCACCGTCGCTTACAGGGCCCCACCCACAATAAGCACTAACTACCAAAATTCCAAATAATGATTTCGTATTGTTTTTCAGCTCAAGAGCTTAGTATACAACAATAAAAATAAAATGACATAATAAACATAATATAAACAATAATAATAATACAACCTAATGACAACATAAACATAAGAATAAAATTACAATATGTCTCACTACGCGCTAATCCCAAATAAACTGGATACCGGCGAGCAATTACCTCCATTAATCGAAGAAAAGGGTCTTTCACGTTGGGATGTGCATTAATTGATCTCCACCAAAGCCAGACGAGGTGAGACGGCATAAGTGAGGTAGTCGTCTTGATGCTGTTGCGAACGAGACAGCGCTTGGCCTTTTGCCATTCACTTTCAATCCTTTGCATGTTGGCGCCTGTCGTAGGATCAACGAAGTTGACACTGTGGTTCACGGTGTGCCAGTCCAAGTTTAGCGGTGTTCCGTTGGCATCCACAAGTCTGGGTATGCACTGGTACGCGACCCACTCGTCGCTGTACACCGTCTTCCAGGGAAGAATGTGCTGCCGGTCGAAGCGATGGCGAAGGCGACAGTCCGATTTCGCGAAGGAAGGCCTCTTCCGCGGCAGGGTACCTTATGATGTCGGCGATTTCGACAATACTGGGGTCTATCCGTGGCGTGGCCATGACGAGACGCTTCCTGAACCTATAACAGTGTAGCTTGCATGGCTAACGTTATGGCATTTTATAAGGGTCATGAGGTTAAAGGGGGATAGAGCGCTGTAACGTTGACAGGGCGCCTACGTGATGCAGCGTCAGCGGGGAAAGAGGGGGTGCGTCACGGCGCCGACGTGGCGCGAGCATCTGCGGAGAAAGAGTGGATGGGCACACGAGCTCCTGCGGAGAAAGACGGGATGGGCAAAAGACGCCTGGAATAAAAAAAACATAAAAAACCCTTTTAGACCTCTCACGTTGGTTGACATGGCGCCCAACCGACGCGACGCGAGTGTCTGCGGAGAAATAGGGGGTGGGCAAAGACGCCTGGAATAAAAAAAACACAAAAAAACCTTTTTGTACATCTAACGTTGGTTGACATGGCGCCGACGCGACGCGACGCGAGTGTCTGCGGAGAAAGAGGGGGTGGGTCACGGCGCCGACGCGACGCGAGCATATGTGTGAAAATACGGGATAGGCGAAGACGCCTCGAATCGTACAACACCTAGGTCACGTACTCCACTTCGGTGCCCCTCCTTCTCCACAGCAACGGTGACTTGAGCGGGAGTGCGAACGACGTTACGTGATGCTACGTGATGTGACAAACGTATCACGTAAACAGTACACCACCTAGGGCTCAGTGCATTGGGCGTCGAGACATGGCCAAACTTGCTCACGTAAACCTTTTAAGTTTACTTATTTGGTGCTCCCTATCTCGGTCGCAATCCCTAAGCCTTAGGATCGTGATCCTTATGAAATGCCGTAACGTTAGTTGTGCAAAGTACATTGTCACCATTTCAGGAGTCGTCGCGTTATTGGACTGTCGAAGACGCCATCGCTTCGAGTGGCAGTTCGACCTGCAGACAGTCGGGAACAGCACAGAAGCGGCCGCCGACACCCGAGTGATGGGGAATTCGCAAGGACCTCGGCTTAATTATGGTGACCCAGGATGAAGTAAGTCGTCACGTACAATCGCCCCGGCAAAAAAAAAAAAGAGCAGACCCACACTTCAGGTACAATGGTTGCAGGAAACAGCTAGCTGTCCCAGCTCCGCGGGACACTCACGATGCAGGGTAGACAGGGGCAAGGCTCCTTTTTTTGCCTCTCGAGACGTACTTGGTCGTTGCACGTCTCAACGCGAAAGAACCTTTCCTTCGATTAATGGAGGTGATCGCTCGCCGATATCCCGTTTAGGGATCCCTGCCATATCGTGAGTGATGAGCGCGTAGTGAGACATATATGCCATTTTATTCTTATGTACCCACCCTATTGTTTTATACTGCGCTCTTGAACTGAGAGCCAATTTGTGCTTATTGTGGGTGGGGCCCTGTAAGCGACGGTGGCTCGTCGGCCGGGTCCTATTTACAGGTACGCGCAAGTCGCGCTTAATTCGCTCCATCTGCTTCGATAAAGCAGCCTTCTAGGCGTACATAGCTGTAGCATATCCGACGTACCCCGATTAACCAGCCTTGGAACGCTTATTCATCACATGTGTATACGAGTCCGAACGATATGTCTTGTGCTGACACAGCTAGGGCAAGCGTAGCGTCCCCCGTCGTTGCGCGCGGTCGACGCGACACGATCAGCTGAGAGAGAAAAAAAAGAAAAGTAAGGGGGGAGGCGGGCAGCGCATCACCTTCTGCGACTCTATTCAGTTTTCTCCGTAATCCCTAATACTGAGACGCAATATCTTAATCGCACAGCTGCGCACTCAGCAAGAGAACGCGCCTCGACTTCAGTAATGGAAGGTTCATTCCGTTAATTAAAACGGCCTTTTAATATCGTATCAGCGCCGCGCTCAACTTCTGCTAGACCCGGTTCATTCCGTTAATTAAAACGGCTTCTTTATTGCGCAGCAGCGCCGCGCTCGACTTCTGCTAGGCGCGGTTCATTCCGTAAATAAAACGAATTTTGTAATTTGCGGTTCGTTCCGTTAATTAAACCGGAATAAAAACAGCCTCTTAATTGCATGGCAGCACCACGCGCGACTTCTGCTAGGCTCGGTTCATTCCGTTAATTAAAACGGCCAGCGTCGCTCATGCTCTCGCGAAATGCACCGCGGATAGCACAAAACTCTTACAGAGAAGCCACAACTACAAGAAAAAAATTTTCAGCCAAGAAATGCACCGCGGATAGCACCAAACTCTTACGGAGAAGCCACAACTACAGGAGAAAAATTTTCAGCCAAGAATTGCACCGCGGATAGCTCCAAATTCTTACGGAGAAGCCACAACTACAAGAGAAAATTTTTTAGCCAAATTTAGCGGCAGTTTGGCAACAACCACTCTTCCAGTCTGGCAACCACTTATGCAACGCCTAAAGGAACCTTGCCCAGTTAACAAAGCGCTTAACGGAACAACGTGAGAGCTTTACTCACTATTTCACTTCGAGTGCTCCACAATATGAATCCACAGGTCCAGTTTTCAGGATGGTGCACCTTCGTAATAATCAGCACTGACAGAACACACTGGTGGAGTACAGAGCGCAGGCACATTTCAAACTACACACCGACTAATAACACTACCGATCGGGAAGCCACGCGCACCACACGCACCCACACGGGAGGGTGTTTCGCCAGCGCACACAGTGACATGCAACACGACGCCGGTCCCTTTCCCTCGCTCTGCGCCCGGGCGCCCAGCAATCCAGAGCAGCCAAGGCTGTCTAGGCGACGAGACCTCATGGCGTCGGTGCCCTCTCAGACTGGCTAGATGTGGTTTAACGCTAGCTCCGGCCCTCTACTGATAGCGCAGGCGCTGCTTTTCCTTTTTTTTTTGGCGCAGCGATCTGTTGCGTTATACTCGTTCTTTAACAGTGCATCTGAATTGCAGTGAACATTGTGACGGTGCAGTTTGGCCAGCACGAGCAACTAGTCAGAACGCGCATTTGTAATATTCAGGAGCAATATTTAGTGCACCTTCACCGACCTAAAGTAGGGAATACTGGTAAAAAAGCTAAACTGATGCTTTTTGCTTAGCCCTATGGGTCTTTAGGGACTGCACATTCAGGGTCACGCAGGCAATATTTTATCAGCACTTTCATTTCGGTAAAGACATCGCAACATCGCGTGCATCGGCCGTCGCACTAATCGATGAGACCATATTGCCACGTGCGTACTGCTAGAAAGACGAAGACGACAGCGAATACGCGCAACTGCACGCTTTTATGCAGCAAGCAATAACAAGAAAGAAGAGGAACGCTCTGGCGTGCAGTAAATAAAAATACTGACCTGCTGCTACTTTCTCAACCTGGTAATTACTACTTCTGTCTTCACGTTGCGACAAGACATTTGTTAGCTTGCAGTCCATGGAACAAGACCACTGCCGAAAATATTTCATCAATGTTGTTTTCTCACTACATACAAAGTCAAGGCTTTGACCGAAGCACGTCTGTTAGGGAAGTTACACAAATTAGAAGAAGGGGATCCACAAAAAAAAAGAGAGAGAGAGAGAACTAGAGAAAGCGTTTCGGCTCCCCTGAGGAGAGCTTTGTTCGCAATTTAGTCAACAAGGCTCCCGTCATTTTGAGCAAGGCTGCGTCAAGGTCACCGAAATGTCCTTATTCTGCATTTGTATTGATGGTCGGTGTCTTCTTCCTAATTTCCATGACGAATTTTTAAGGACACGTGAAGTGAAACATTCGCTACAGTAATTAAATGAAACGTGCCTGCTAAGATTACATAAAGTCAATGTTCGTTTTTAAGGAACCTGATGGCCTGCTGACGTGGTGGTTATGGCTAAACAACTGCGCTGTTGTTTTTTGCAGGTGGCGGACGTTTTATATCCAGTTTTAAAAGATTTCATCTTATGGGGGACGGGGGGACGGGAGAGTGTTCTATGCATGGCTACACCAGTGTGCGCAACATTACCTTGATCAGGCAAATCAGTTCACTTTGTGAGTGTTGACTATTCATGCAAATGACACAGATGAAAGAAACAGATACAGAATTGGCCCTTACTCTATTGAAGAAGCAGCGCTCCTGTTGTATCTTCCGCCTTATTGTAGTTTGCGTGCTTTATCGATGAAAACTGCGTTTCGGTCACATTACTTCCTGCTTCGATTCATTACTAGACCCGCAAGCAACTAGTTGTAGGAACCTTGCTGGTATCAAGATGGTTATTGTATACTAACAGAATAATCAGAACTGCCCGAATATGTCGTGAATTTGTAGCCTTGTAGGCATGTCTGCTCAGATTTTGGTGCACGTTAAAGAACCCCAGGTGGTCGCAATTTCCGGAGCCCTCTACTACAGCGTCTCTCATAATCATATGGTGGTTTTTGGACGTTAAACCCCACATATCAATCAATCACTTGTAGCCTTGTTCATAACACCCCAAATTCAAAGGTGTAAATGGGGTGTTTTGAAGGTGTTTTATTTACAAACACCCTAAATTAAAAAAATGGAGTGCAAAAAGGGTGTTCTTGTGGGTGTTTTTAATGCGTACACCCATTGTACACATTTTAGAGTGTAAATTTTTTAGAGTGTAGTGTTAAAAATTAGCTTTCACTTCGAGCATTTTGTTTCAAGTCTCCGATAAGATCGGATGTCTTGCGCTTGCTTCCCTTTTCCGCCGTCGTTTTATTTTTATTTTCAGTTGAATTCAGAACAGGGGCGGTCCTGCCTTCGAGGTATTCTAATAGAGCCCTAAATTCCGGGTCAGCCCGCTGTCGTACATCGAAGTAATCAGCAGTTATTGTTCCCAAGAAGTAGTCGTTATCCGGATCGTCGCATGGTGGCGGGTCGACAGGTGCCTGAAAAAGGCAGTCGGCGTTGGAGTGTTTCCTGCCGGACTTGCAAACGACGGTAATGTCATATTCTTGAAGTCTCAGGCTCCATCGTGTGAGCCGACCTGAGGGGTCCTTCAAGGTATAGATACACAACACAAGGCATGGTGGTAGCTCACAACTTTGTAGGGCCTGCCGGAGAGGTATGGGAAAAAATTTGACGTAGCCCAAATGATGGCGAGGTATTCCTGTTCTGTTGGGAATAATTGGCTTCTGCTTTGAATAGCGATCGGCTGGCGTAACTAATAACCCTTTCCCGTCCGTCAGCCCTCTGCACAAGAACGGCACCAAAACCTACACTGCTTGCATCAGCGTGTATTTCTGTCTCTCGGCGAATTCGTCGAAATGGGCATGTAACGGGGGCGTCTGGAGGCGTCTGGAGGTGGTGTTTTATCTCCTGGAAAGCGTGTTCTTGCGGCGTTTCCCACTTGAACTCCACGTCAGCCCTGGTTAGATTAGTGAGTGGATCGGTGATGCGGGTGAAGTTTTTGACGAAGCGGCTATAATAGGTGCACAGTCGCAGAAATTGGCGCAATGCCTTCTTGCCAGTGGTCTGCGAGAAGTCGGTGATGGGGGCTGTTTTGCGTGGATTGGGAGGGATTGGGAGAGCTTCAAGGCGCCGAAAATGCTCGTCAAAACTCAAGAAAAGCACGACGATATCGTCTGAGTACACAAGACAAGTCTGCCAGTACAATATTCATAACGCGTTAAATAGTGGCAGGTGCCGAACAAGGACCGAAGGGCATCACCAACCCAGTAATGCCCCGAAGTTGTTGCATATAAAAATATATATAGAGAGATTGACACTTCATATGCATTATAAGGGATAGCCAAATTATGTTTTATTTTTTTTCGATATATATTTATACATAATACAGAGAGTATCATATATAATACGCTGGGCATTGCTGCTAGTTTGTACATATATGCCTTACATATGATATGTAGCAAAACAGTTACGGTTGTTATTAAGGCATAAGTTCACATTGCACTTGTTACAATAAATAAAATAAAAAGAGTTCTTTGCTGGAGAGCAATGCCTGCGCCCGAGCCCGTTGGTGACCCATATTGGCATGTGGCCAACTCCATCCTTTTGCACTTCATCGTCGGGTGAGCTTTAACGTACTGCGTTTTTGGGAAGCTGGTACTCCAAAAGAAGGCGGTCTTCCAACTGGTTTTTTGCCCACTGAAATTCGGCATCGGGCTATACCGGCCTGAAATTGTCGCAGGCTCACACTTTTAGATGCGGAAGCATCTTATACTCGCGCCTTGTAGTGCGCCGTCCGCACCGCTTCTCGAACATTCGACAGCTGACGCGCGCGCATGCGCCGTCGCGCCGTCGCCCACCATCTGTGCCGCGCGCGCTTCTCCTTCGAGAACATTCGACAGCTGACAGCGCATGCGCCGTCGCGCCGTCGCCATCTGTGCCGCGCGCGCGCTTCTCCTTCGAGAACATTCGACAGCTGACAGCGCATGCGCCGTCGCGCTGTATATATACTGAAGGTCGGCGCTCGCTCGCTCAGTTGCCGCTCGTTCGTTGGTTTGTACGGCGCGTCGACGTCCGAAGTCGCCGTGAAATGAATGCCAACGAATCCACAAACACAATGATCGACGTCCCTTCGACCAGCGCCGCCCTTTCGCATACGTGTGTACGTGTTCACTCATTTAACACCCCCTCCTACAACCACGTTAACCAATTTAGCCATCGACCCAAGTAAGTCGCAATTTAACACCCCATTTCACAACCACGTTAACCAATTTAGCCATCGACCCAAGTAAGTCGCACTTTAACACCCCGTTAACCAATTATATGCTCCGCATCCTCCTCAGTGTTCCCCCGAGGGAAGCTGCGGGCAATTTTTTTTTCATTGAGGCTGTCGCAGTGGCGCCTGTAGAGAAGGCAGGCGTTCATTGTACTCATCATGAGAGTATGATAAAAAAGGCACATTTACCATATTCTAGATTTCAATCCAAACTTGTACAGCTCCAACAAGTAATTCAATAGATCAACTCCTACCATGAAGGAGTTGTAGATCTTTGTTGCAGCTGGCTCTGGAATATGAATGTACTTTTTATCCTTCCTATCTCATCTTTGTACAGAGCCAATCGCTGAGAGGATACGTAGTTTTAGACAATGGCGACAGCTCTGTTGTCGTGCCACCTCACTATCGATATATTCCACGAAAAGTCAACAGCGTAGTCGAAGGCACTGTATGGATAGCGCCACGAGCATATGGACGACGCTGACAGCAGCACGGTTGGTGCAGTGGAAGGAAGACGACGGTGTTTATTGGGGCTCAGCTTATAAAGGCACCGGCAAACGCACTTTAACAGACTGCGCATCACTGACTCGCCGATACAATCAACACACGTGCCCGATACATCCGCTCTCGTGGCACAAAACAAAAAAAAAACACTTGGATAACAATAAACATTCGCCACAGCTTGTGGCTCTTGATTAAAGTGTTTGTCATAACGCAGTGTCTGTGGGGAGCGGGTGGCACGCGTTGACCTTCTGGGAGCTGGCAGCGATGGGATGCCCGGCGAAGAACCATCGTTGCTTGCTAGTAGTGTTCTTCCCTCGGGTGGTTCTGGAGATGTCGTTTCAACTGCTTGAGCAATTGATTCGGAGGCTGCGGTAAGATCCGGTGAATGGGAGTCTATATTTTTGGGACTCTCGTCGTAGTCATCACTGTCACTGCTAAGCCGTTCCTTTGTCCTGAGGAGATGTCGGCATTTTCGCCGCAGCACGCAACGATCCAGAGTTTTTACCAGGTAGAACCGTAGAGTAGTTTCTGCGATTTCTTTACGTGCGATCACTACCAGCGGCTCATGGTCCATTTTGATCCGAACCGTCCGTCTGCACCCGAATTCATGAAACTTCTCCCAGAAAAAGCATATCGCCAGGGCTTCTTTTTTATTTGCGCGTAGTTTTTTCCCGCAACTGTTAAGACACGAGATGCATACGCTACAGGCCGCCACTCAGCATTGTCTTTCGAAGCGTCGCAACTTATCTTGGTATCTCGCTGGGGATCAAAAATGGCAAGAAATGGAGCGGTAGCCATAACATGCGTCAATATTTGCCACTGTTGTCCATGGTTCGCTGTTCATTGGACCTTTGACCGAGACCTCATAAGCTCACGTAAAAGCGTCGTTCGCTCGGATAACCGCGGTACGAATTTTCCTAAGTAGTTAAGCACCTCTAGCATGCGCTGGGCGTCGTTTTTAGCTGTGGCATCAGAATTTCCGCCAAGCTTTTGATTAATTTCGGGTCAGGCGATATGCCTGTTCGGCTGATGACATCACTGAGAAACTTTGGCTTTTAGATGCGGAAGCATCTTATACTCGCGCCTTGTAGTGCGCCGTCCGCGCCGTCCGCACCGCTTCTCGAACATTCGACAGCTGACGCGCGCGCATGGGCCGTCGCGCCGACGCCCACCATCTGTGCCGCGCGCGCTTCTCCTTCGAGAACATTCGACAGCTGACAGCGCATGCGCCGTCGCGCCGTCGCCATCTGTGCCGCGCGCGCGCTTCTCCTTCGAGAACATTCGACAGCTGACAGCGCATGCGCCGTCGCGCTGTATATATACTGAAGGTCGGCGCTCGCTCGCTCAGTTGCCGCTCGTCCGTTGGTTTGTACGGCGCGTCGACGTCCGAAGTCGCCGTGAAATGAATGCCAACGAATCCACAAACACAATGATCGACGTCCCTTCGACCAGCGCTGCCCTTTCACATACGTGTGTACGTGTTCACTCATTTAACACCCCCTCCTACAACCACGTTAACCAATTTAGCCATCGACCCAAGTAAGTCGCAATTTAACACCCCATTTCACAACCACGTTAACCAATTTAGCCATCGACCCAAGTAAGTCGCACTTTAACACCCCGTTAACCAATTATATGCTCCGCATCCTCCCCGAGGGAAGCTGCGGGCAATTTTTTTTCACTCCTATCCTGCATTTTTGCGCGTTGAAAGTAAAGCCTGCTTTCTCGGCAGCTTACAGCACTGCTATTAACCGCTTATCGTGTTCCTGCTTGCTAGAACCTCATACTAGGATGTCGTCAATGTACACCAGTACACCCGGTAGGCCGTCAAACACTTGACTCCTGCTTTGTTGAAATACCTCTGGTGCGAAGATATGCCGAAATGTGAACGGAGGAAGTGGTACCTCCCGAACGGGGACGAGAACGTGCACATCTTAGAAGTTCGTTCGTCAAGTGGTATTTGGTGATAGCCCGAGTTCGCATCAAGACAGCTGAAATATGTGGCAATGGTTAGATGTGCTTCCAAATCTTCCCCTCTAGGAAACGAGAAGTGCTGCCACCTTATGCACTAGCTGACGGCTTTGGGGCCCATGCACACCCTTAGCGAACGATCTTTCTTCTTTGCCTGAACTAAAGGGCTGACAAAGTCGGTTGGTTCATTCACTTTAACACTGGTTCCAGCACGCATCATTCTTTCAAGTTCTTTTTTAGGCGTTCTTGCAGCCCACCGGAACCCGACGAGCTGGCTCGACTGGCACTCCTCCATGTTTCAGGACCATGCTGTACGCCTGTTGCAAACAACCAAGCCCTTCAAATACATGTTTACATTGTTTCAGAAGTTCGTCCCTTGCAGTCTTACCAACGAAGCAAGCATTACGCTGTAGTGGTCCCAGGGCTTCGAGTCCGAGTAAAGCCGGCTGACCATTTTTCACCAAGAAAAACGTGACGATACCTGTAGCATACCCAAGTTTTACCTCGTGCGTAGACGTTCCAAAACAAGATATGGTACCGCTGTTATATGCCCGCAGGACAGAGTTCGTCGGTTTCAACCCAACTGCTCCATCCAGTTCTTGGTAAATTGATATAGGAAAGAAGCTTGCTTGTGATTCGGTGTCAACTTTGAATTTCATTTCGCAGTTGCTAACGTCAGCCTTAAACATCCAACACCTCTCGCACCTTGCTCTTGCGATGTCGAGGATATCAAAGTCATCTTCTTGCCGTTTGCCAACTTCACTTGCTACAGCTGACGAACAGCAACTTGCGAATTGGTTAGGCTTATGACACAATCGAGATTTCCTTCCAAATGCTGGGCATTGTTTTGGTTTGTGCCAGCGGTTGCACCAGTGACAGCGATGTTATTCTTTCGCCAGTTTTCCTTCCTTTGAGGTTGACGGGCGCCTAGAGACCGCGTCCACACTGTCTTCGCTTTTACGCCACACTTCGTTTCGCTGTCTTACCATTTCCGCTGCCCTGCATATTTCCTCCGCTTTTTGCAACGTCAACTGGTTGTCTCGCAGCATTTTTTCGCGTAGTCCAGGATTGTGCATGCCAAATACAATTTGGTTCCTTATTATCGAGTCGTGCGATATGCCAACGTTACACTGGATTGCTTGCTTTTTCAAGTCGTGAACAAATCTTTCAAATGGTTCTCCTTCCGCCTGCTTTCTTGAACGGAATACATATCTCTCGTGCACTTCATCGCTAATTTCGGCGCAATAGGCATCAAACTTGCTCACCACGGTGCCGTAGTCGTTCTTGTCCTCATGGGACAGGAACAGGAAGTTGTTGAAGACGTCGAACGCGTCGTCACCGGCAATGCTCAGAAGTAGCGCTGCCTTCTCAAACCTTCCGTTTTCGGCTGATCTACTGCCGCCGTTGTTTGGAAAAATAATTCAAACTTCTGCTTAAACCACCTCCAGTTTTCGTGACGTTACCAGACAGCCGCAATGGCTCCGTGGACGGAGCCTTCAGGAGATCCATGAAGTAGCAGACGCGAGGACGGTTTCCTCCTGGGTCAAGGGGCCACTTCTGACACCATGTATGGCTAGCGCCACGAGCATATGGACGACCTGACAGCAGCATGGTCGGTGCAAAAGGATGACGGTGTTTATTTTGGCTTAGCTTATAAAGGCGCCGGCGAAGTCACTTGAACAGACTGCGCATCACTGACGCGCATTCGCGCCGATACAAGCAGCACACGTGCCCGAACCCGGCACTTTTTTTTCAGGTCACTTTCCAAGCTCAGTCTCCATTTCTGATTGATTGATATGTGGGGTTTACGTCCCGAAACCACCATATGATTATGAGAGACGCCGTAGAGGAGGGCTCCGGAAATTTCGACCACCTGGGCTTCTTTAACGTGCACCCAAATCTGAGCACACGGGCCTACAACATTTCCGCCTCCATCGGAAACGCAGCCGCCGCAGCCGGGATTCAAACCCGCGACCTGCGGGTCAGCAGCCGAGTACGAGTCTCCATTTCTTCAGTCTGTTGCTTGTTAGCGTACGGACAAATCCCAAGCCTCTCTTTGACAACTCAGCAGCCAGGTCAAGAGAGGAGAAGTAGTTATCTGCTTCTACTTTGTATCCCCTTTTTCCGGCAGAGCCTGACACATCTTTAGCGTAACGTTGCCGCCTAGACCATATAGGTAATTTTTTTTTGCTTCTCCTTGGTAGACATCAAACTGATAAAAAAAGTCAGATGAACCTGCCCGCGCCCACAGTTTTATGTCCCAAGGGTGTGGTTTCGCTAACATGTACTGCTTGATTGGGCATCTTCCTGTAAAAAAGATCATGACTTCGTCGACGCTCTTCAGATGTTCGGGTTCTACAGTCAGAAAGTTGGGCTGAAGCTCGTCTAACCACGGACGGATTTTGCATACTTTATTCTTTTTTTGCTTCGACAGTGGCTTTGTTTTTGTCTGTGAAGTGCAAAAGGCACATAATTTTCTCAAATCGGTTTCGTGGCGTTATTTCCGCAATGGGAGGAAACCGCGTTTCATGTTCCCATTAGCTGCGAACACAGGGCATCTGCACGAGTCCCATGAATAAGTAGAGACATACGAATTGGTAAAGCTCGCTCTCCGTGATATTCAGGAATTGTCCAGTCGTCTGAATACTGTGCAGCGTCGTCTCACGAACTCCTTCCATCATCATAGATGGGGTTACGAACTGTCTGAAGTAAGACAAGAAAGAACGTACTTCAGCAGGCTGCGTAGATGTGTCTGTAAAAGTAGTGCTTTCTACTTCATCCATCAGGTGCTTCCTCCTGTGACCCCTGTCCTTGCATCCGGTGCCACATTGCGAGCTGCTCATATCGTCTTCATCCTGTTCTGAAGACATATCAGAGATGTCAGTATCAGTTGTAAAAAGCCTGGGTGCATTGCATGGAATGTATTCATCGTCGTCAATAAGGTCACCGAAGTCGCTGTCGTCAACCGAATGCATGCAGGCTATGATATCGTTGACCCTGGGAGCTGAAAAAAGAAGTTATATTAGAGATTTTTGTAGGTAATTGTAACTCGTATCATACATAATACGGACAGTAAAGTTTGCTATGAATGCCCTCTGTGTAATATGATACGCTGAAAACATGTTCCCGTCAAAACACTTTTAAACATGACTGCACCGAACAAAAATAACTTAACTGCACCAGCAAAAAGGTTCTTAGACACAAATCAGGTAAAAGATCGAACTATTTACCTTTGTTTTTTGCAGAACGGCCGTGAAATGTTCTCGGTGGTCGTCATGCCCCTTGAGCTAGGTTACGATGGCTACCATAGCTGGGTGCTGCCATATTCGCTCTCGGACAATTTTTTTGCTGGTCGAACTGTTTAGCCCATGTGACCATTCCGGTGACGTCACCAAAACGTCACGGCTGCCGCGGCGCCCTTTTTTCCCCCTTTCATTCGCTGTCCGTTTTGAGTCAAGACAGAGAATACCATCGAGACAAGCCGGGGTGAGGTGAAAAAGCTGTGAGCATGGCTGAAGAGGTGGCATGAAGTGTCTGAAAAAGCCTTGGATGTGAAGATTACTTCCTCCGTGGAACATACGAAAGTCGGCAAAGAGCACGTTTCGGGTCAGATCCGTCATCATAGAGGATTTCGCGGGCTGAGAAGTGTTTGAAATTTGTTTCACGCCAGTCTACCGAGTACACAAACATGTGGAGGTTACTTCGGTGGCAAAGTGGTTTGTGCTTCTTGTTTTGTGAACTCTCATCGCTGTGAAATATGCGGCCAGTGCCGTAATGCCCCGTGTTGAGACTTCTTATTTGCAACGTTTAGAGGTGCAAACGACTGCATCCGCTGCTTCAAGTTTGTACGGACAAGCACGTACTATTACATGCTGCTTATAGGTGAACATCTTCGACAGATGGCTGAGTGAACTCTCATACTAATACCATAAACTCTCTAGCGAAGTTATAGTCAAAAAATAAAACTTGAAGATTGTAAACTTACTCAACGTTTCAGGACTGATTCGGTCCCTTTTCAGGGGTGACTGCTCGGCCGGCTCTGAAGCTAGCGATTTTTCTTGGCGGTGTCGCCCTCTCCATGCTCCTTCTTTCCAACTCTAATGTTGCTGCAGTATTTTTCCAACTAGTTTTGTAAACCGTGGACGTATACACTGGGTATACACAGGGAACTGTCTCATTCTGTCTTCGCTAATCAAACAATTTGCGTGCCCCTAGAGTGAAATGCGAAAAGGACAAAAGAGATAACAACGAAAACAAGCATCTACAAGGTGATCAAGGCATGCACAGGACAGTTTGCTGATAAAATTGAAAGTTCAAGCAGGCAGCGCACAATGCATTCGCACTTCCTTTCCAGGCAAAACTAATTGGACACGTGCGAATGTTTTGCAGCATCAACGCAATAACATGTCATGACAGGCAAGCGAACGAGTGGCTTAATAACATTTTTGCACCATTTCACCAAAAAACACTCCAACATATTTTGCTTACATAAGCAGCATGTAATCGTGCACGCTTCTCCGTACAAATTGGAAGCAGCGGATGAACTCATTTGCTAACGGCAAAAGTGGACAATAAGTCTCAACATGGGGCATTACGGCATTGGCTGGCTTTCTGACAGCAATGAGAGTTCACAAAACTAGAAGCACAAACCGCTTTGCCACCGTAGTGAACTCCACGTGTTCGTATGCACCAAGACTGACGTGAAACAAATTGCAATCACCTATCAGCACGCGAAAACGCTAATGACGACGGATCTGACAGGGAACGTTTTTTTCAATTCTCAGGAGTAAGGCATGTTCATATCCAAGGCTTTCTGAGACACTTCTTTCCATCGCTTTAGCCGTGCTACAATAACCGTTATCACAGTTTTTCACAGTTTTTTAACCTGGCTCCGGCTTGTCACGACTTCAAACGAACTGCGAATTGAAAAAAAGTGCCGTGGAAGCGGTGACGTTTTGGTGACGTCAAAGAATTTGTGACGTGGGCGAAACGATTCGACCTGCAAAAAACCGCCCCATTCGCTGTAGACTTGTGGTCCCCTCACGGTTAATTTCAGTACTCGTCGCGAAATTGTCTATGATGTCCATGGCCATCGGTCCGCACTGCTTCGGCTCAGGTGTTGGTGAAACACGCACAGCCAGAAATTGCGAAAGACATCGTAGCATATATGATACGCTGGGCATTACAGGACTCGAAGAGGCCGTCTGGTGTTATAAACGCCGTCTTCTCTCGGTCTCTTTTGCCGACTTCGATTCGCCAATGGCCAGTCTTAAGGTCCATCGACGAAAAGTACTTGGCGCTATGGAGCCGATGCAGTGCGTCGTCTATTCGTGGAAGAGGATACACATCCTTTTTTGTATTTTGTTCAGGCGGCGATATTCAACGCAGGAACGTTGAGGTCCATCCTTCTTTAGTAACACCACGGGGGACGCACATAGACTATTGGACAGCTGGATGATCTCATCCTGTAGCATTTCATTAGCTTGCTCTTTATGGCCTTGCGTTCTAGCTCTGACACCCTGTACGCACTCAGACGGAGCGGTCTGAAATATTCCTCGGTTATGATGCGATATTTCACGATTGGGGTCTGTTGAATTTTCGATGACGAGGAAAAGCAATCTTCGTATTGCAGGAACAGGCCCTTGAGCTGTTCTTGCTTATGGTTCGGAAGGCTGGGATTGACGTAGGAAGCTGAGGGAGGGCCTTGGTTCCTCTGAGAAGGTTTCGCAGAATCAGCGAGGGCGAAAGCACTGGTGGCTTCCACAATTTGTTCGTTGTATGCGACCATAAATTCTTTGCTCACATGTTTGTACTCAGTGCTGAAATTCGTGAGCATAAATGTTGCTTTGCCTTCACGCAGCTCGGTAATCCTTCTTGTGACGTAAAATTTCGCGGGTGACCAACGGATGCAGACTGCCTTCAACGATGTCTTCCAAGTCAGGTGATTTCAGAGCACCGACTGAAATAATGATGCTGGAGTGAGGCGAAATGGTGACTTGTTCGTCAAGCACAGTCAAGGTTTGTGTCCCTGACGGCGTGCGCGAGGATGATGCTTCTGTGCATAACGTTATTGACTTTGTTCTCAGGTTGATGACTGCACCATGGTGAAATAAGAAGTCCATGCCAAGGACGATGTCTCTCGAGCAACGCTGTAAGGCTACAAAGTCTGCAGGATAAATACGGCTGTTAATGGTGACTCTCGCTGTGCAGATTCCTGCTGGCATTACGAGATGACCTCCGGCTGTGCGGATTTCGGGGCCTTCCCAAGCTGTCCTAACTTTCTTCAACTTCATGGTGAATGACCCAATGATGACAGAATAGTCGGCTCCAGTATCGATGAGAGCGGTCACACTGTGGCCTTCATTAAGGACGTCGAGGTCGCTAGTTCGCCGTCTTGCGTTGCAGTTAGGCCGTGGCGTCGGGTCACGGCTTCGTCGACTTGTTCCGCTGCTCCTATGTTGCGTCGTCAGGTCACCCTCGGTGAGTGAGGTTTCGTCGTCAAGACTTTTCCTGGTTGGCATCGTGTTCGGAAAGCTCCGTTGTGGCGTCGTCGTTGTCGGAGAATCTTCGGTAGTTCGTCGCACAGCAACCGCACCTCCGTTGGTTGCTGTCCTTATAGTTTCCCGGATACAGGCTAGGAGACCGGCGCCGCGTTGGTGGTGGTGCGGTGACATGCGGCGGCTGGGCGACGGTGAGGGGGAAGAACTTCGTGGTGTCCATTGCGTTCCATTCTTGCCAGGAACGGAGCGCAATGCCACGTGGCCGTTCTCCTGTTTGCGGACATGGTGCATTGACGGCGAAGCCACGCAGTCTCATCTGTCGGTACTGGCATTGGCGATAGTTGTGGCCAGCTTCCCCGCATTGATACCAGAGTGGGCGGTGATCGGGGGTGCGCCACACGTCTGTCTTCCTCGGTGCGTTGCGCCTACCTACAAGTGGGTGGTATGGCGTTGGTGGCGGTGACGGCGGTGTCTGGCGGTGGAACTTCGGTGGTAGGTTGTCTTGACATGGGCGTGGTGGGGCAGCGCTACGACGCACTGCAGCAGCGTAGTTCATAACCTGCCGATGAAATTGCGCTGTAGGTTCGGGGATTCCCAACGCTTGCTGGACGTCTTCACGAACAATGTCAGTGATCGAGTCCACTTGAGGCTGCGATTCCAGAAACATATTACGCAACTCTTCACGAACAACTGCACGAATGGTCTCACGCATGTGATAGGCTCTGTGGGCTTGAACTTCGGCGTAGTCTGTTGTCATCGAGCAGCGGTCATACTGCCTTGTCCGCACCTCAAGCGCATTTTTTGTAGTTGTAGCTTCCGCTAGGAACTCGGCGACGACCTAAGGTGGGTTGTAGACACGTCCTGCGAAGTGTTCTTGTTTAAGACCCCGCATAAGCAGCCAAACTCTTTTGTCTTCGACCATATCAGCATCGGCAAGTCGGAATCGTTGGGTCATCTCTTCCGTGATGATGGCAACTTTGTCATTCAGGAGTTTTACTCGGGTTTCTAGCAAGGGAGCAGCCATCTCCTTCCGGACGATACTAGCGACGGTGTGCAGGATGCGCTGCGGAAATTGTCCCAGGTTTGGATTGAAGACTGTGGATTTTCAAACTATGTTTTTGCCGAGTACTCTACGTAAAAGTAGGCATGTCGGAGCTTGATTGATTGATATGTGGGGTTTAACGTCCCCAAACCACCATATGATTACGAGAGACGCCGTAGTAGAGGGCTCCGGAAATATCGACCACCTGGGGTTCTTTAACGTGCACCCAAATCTGAGCACACGGGCCTACAACATTTCCGCCTCCATCGGAAATGCAGCCGCAGGAGCCAGGATTCGAACCCGCGAACTGCAGGTCAGCAGCCGAGTACCTTAGCCACTAGACCACCACGGCGGGGCGCATGTCGGAGCTTGTCCTCGGTGCTGCAGTTGTTAAATGCAGCGACACGGTCGTGTAACTCAAGCCAATTCTCCGGGTATTCGAGGGATGAACCACGAAAAGTTGGAGGCTCTTTGGGGGGCCGGAGCCAAATTGGCGCAATTTGCACAAGAGCTACCATTGTCACTGTTTTTGAAGTCGGGGTCGTGGCTTGCCGGGTATTTAATGGTAGAGGCTCCTACTCTGGCGGCATACCGAGTTGCCGGTGGATTGTTCGTTGCTCGGGGTTGGCGTCGATGTCCCCTTTCCGGCTTGGGCAGGATTCGTCGCTTGACGGGGGCGTCCGGTACATGTAAGAGGCAGCGCCTTCACCAGATGTCATGGCATCGTGACGTTGGTGAAGACAGCAGAGTACTGGTCGTAAGTGAAACTGTTTATTCGTGTCAAACTTGTGGCTACGCAAAGGGGAAGACAGGTCACAGCGGGACACTGGCACTGATAGCGGCGAACAGAGCGTCAGCCGTCGATAAACTGACAAGCGGCAAAGCGCGTCAGCATTTATACACTTGCCAGCGAATGTTGCAGTGTTATCGCTAGTGGTGACTTAGGTTCCCGAATAATATGTTTAGTTTGGGGAGTGGGCGTGATCTTATTGAGACAATTTACTACAGTCCTGAAGCTTCTCGAACAGTGATTTGATTGATTGATTGATTGATTGATTTGTGGGGTTTAACGTCCCAAAACCACTATTTGATTATGAGAGACGCTGTAGTGGAGAGCTCCGGAAATTTTGACCACCTGGGGTTCTTTAACGTGCACCCAAATCTGAGAACACGGGCCTACAACATTTCCGCCTCCATCGGAAATGCAACCGCCACAGCCGGAATTTGATCCCGCGACCTGCGGGTCAGCAGCCGAGTACTTTAGCCACTAGACCACCGTGGCGGGGTTGCTTCTCGAACATTGCAGGTGCAGTTTACGCTGAGAATTACGTAGTGTAACGGGGCGATAACAAAACTCGAGAAAAGAAACGTGGCCTTATGTATCAAGCGTGTAATTCACCTAGTTTTTTATACACTCTTGTCGGAGTGGTGGGGGTGTGAAAGTTGTAACATTCGTCCAACTTCCACGCTCTTTCGTTTGGCTTTCTGATAAGCTCTCCTGCTTGCCGCAATATTGGCTCCTCTTGCTTTGTTTTCGCCACCCTCCGATTGGTCCCTCTGATTGAACAGCGCATAAAAAGCGCGTCGCTGAGTGAATAAAACAGGATTGTCTTCCTGGCACTGCTTACGTCGTCTTTCCTCGGCACCCGTCTGTCGTCCAGCAGTCGAATATGTAACAGCTGGTGGCAGCGGTGGGATGGAGCGTGCGTCGGCAGTGGCCCTTGGCGTCCGTTTGGTGAGAGCACGGCTTGTTTGACTTCATTGGGAGCATTAGCGAAATTTTCTTGGTAGTAGAGGACTTTTTTTACTTTGCTAGATTTAAGTATTACGTGTAAGAGTTACTTTTCTTATCAGCAGTCATGAATCTCATGTCCCTAACGAACCCCAACCTTGGGTTGCTAGCTGAAGCATTAGGCATTAAAGTGCAGAAGTCAATGCGTAAGCTTGAAATTATCGAGGTAATATCCCCCTGCGGAGCGGAGAATGACGAAGTATAAGAATGTTGGAAGGCAGTCTCCCTGCAATTGAAACAGCAAGAGGTAGAACTGAAGTTGAAAGAGAGGCAACTGCAGAATCTTGAACGCAATGATAGCTTCGACATGCGCGGGTACGTGCAACGTTTTAAGGCTGGCAGTGACATCACTTTGTATCTCGTCAACTTCGAGAGAACGTGTATTAGGGCAGCACTTGACAGAGAAACCTGGTCGCAACGCCCGTTGACATTGCTTCCCAACAAAGCCGCCGACGTAGTCGCGAGAATGACAGATGAAGTTGCAAGTGACTACGAAAAAAAATGAAGCGTACGGCGTATAAATCCCCCCCATCAGCCGGCGGCGCTCTGTGGGCTCGGTGGCTGTGCCACGACGCAGTCTAATCCACTTCTGTTCGTGATGCAGGATTTCGTACGCGCTATCAGCTGCGTGCTTGTACCCGTTCTTCTGGGCCCGGTATCATGCATCGATGTGAGCAACCCTTTCCCGTCAAGGTCCGTCAACGCAGATGACTGGCGCCTACTTCCAGCATTGGCCACCACTGCCCTATCGACGCTGCAGTCCGGAAACTGGACGCTCGAAAGAGCTCTCACAGCTTCACCAGTCATCGACTTCAACAAGCGTACGGCGTATAAATCCCCCCCACCAGCAGGCCGCGCTCTGTGGGCTCGGTGGCTGTGCCACGACGCAGTCTAATCCACTTCTGTTCGTGATGCAGGTCAGTAATCATCACTGTATTTTTGCTAAAAAAACAAGCAACCGATGCCTTGTTCAGCTACCGAGCCCCCAGTGCTGTGTTTGCATTATTTCTGATCGTATGAACAATTGTGTTTTCTCTGCTGTTGCTGTTGGGTGGAGATATTGAAACTAACCCTGGTCCGACCACCCTAGAGCAAAGAATGACTGAATTGAAAAGCTTGTCTTTCGGTCAATCCCAGCTCATTAGCGATGTACAAATCCTAAAAAGCCAGCTCTCTACCACTGATAAAGCCATTTCTGAACTTGGCAAGAGAATCGACAGTCTAGAATCCCACTACAGTAGTGTCGATACACTCCGATCCGATTTTGACGCCATGTCCACCGCCACCTCCCAGACAGCTACCCAGGTCTCTGTACTGGAGGCTCGACTGGACGATGCGGAGAATCGCTCCAGACGAAACAACTTGTTGTTTTACGGCCTAGCGGACGACAAGCCATCCGAAACGTATGCGCAGTCTGAGGAGCGTATTACTGGGTTTTGTAGGGACCACCTAAAAATAACTGTCGAATCCAAGGATGTCGAGCGTGCCCACCGTCTTGGCCGCCACTCGCAAGGCCGGTGTCGGCCTATTATAGTGCAGTTTACATCCTTCAAAACCAAGGAAGCAGTCCTTGCTAAGGGCCCCCAGCTTAAACACACAAATTTTAGCATCGGGGAGGATTTCTCGCATCGGGTCCGGAACGCACGGAAGCACCTACTGGCTTTTGCTAAAGTAAAATCAGGTCCCTTCCTTTTACGGTATAAGACCCTTTTTATGGGCTCCAAACGATACGTATTTAACGAGGCAACTGAAAATGTAGACGAAAGCTCGTAGCAGTTGCCTTCACGCCCCAGATCTTCTAATTGTCCCGTCTTTGGTCACAAAGCCAATCTTTCTTCTTCGGTCATTTTCACCAACATACGTAGCTATCTTTCCAAACGCGACCACGTGTCCGACCTTGTATCTTCATCTAACAGCAGCCTACTTATACTAACTAAAACGTGGCTGACCTCTGACGTCACTGACAGCGAAATTTTGACCGACTTGCCTCACTTTAATCTTTTTCGAAAAGATCGTCCCGGCACCCGGGGCGGCGGCGTCCTGATTGCTACTAACGAACAACTTTCATGCTCCCTTATAAACATTGATTCCGACCTAGAAATATTGTGGTTGCTTTTTCGTTCCGTACCACAGTCCGTACTACTAGGTGTTTGTTATAGGCCTCCCAAAAGTAGCCCGGATTTCGCGCGCCAGCTTAATGGTATTTTAGCCGAACTTACGACCAAATACCCAAATGCTCACGTCCTCCTCCTGGGGGACTTCAATTTTCCTAACATTGATTGGTGTAATCTAACTTCATCTGCACCCAATGCAAAGGAGGCCAACGATTTCCTTGATGTTTGCCTCAACTTTAATCTCACTCAGTTGATAACACAACCTACACGTGCTACTCGAGATACTGCTAACATTCTTGACCTAATCTTAACAACTGATCCTGAGAGCCTTTCTTCTATAACATATCTTGATGAAATAAGTGACCATAAGGTCATTCACGCTAATTTTACCTTCGTTCCTCAAATGCGCCAAGCTTGCACTAAAGCAATTAGGTTATATGACAAGGGTAACTAAGCGGCCATCACTCGAGAACTTGAAGTTTTTCTTCCGACGTTCCGTGATGGTTTCTGGGAGCGACCCATTAACGATAACTGGTTAATCTTCAAAAACAAGTTAAACCAGCTAGCTGACCAATTTATCCCTAAAATAAGCTTTCGTCCCACCCGCCAAAAACCTTGGTTTACTAAAACATTCAAAAGGCTTGAAAATAAGAAGAAACGCCTTTTTCGGGCTGCGAAGAATAAAAACACTGATTCTGCATGGGAAAAATACAAGGTTGCCGAGAAAGCATATTAAAGTGAAGTGCGCAACGCCAAGTACTCATTTTTTCATACGGAACTTCCGTAAATTCTTGCTGATTCACCGAAGCGTTTCTGGCAAATAATAAACCCTCCTAACACGCCCCCCATCACCCTTACTAATGATACTGGTCAAGAATTAAGTTGTTCAGAATGTGCCAATATATTCAATGCCGCCTTTTCGTCTGTGTTTACGAATGAACCTGACCGCATTGAAACTGAATTAGTCTCTGTTAATCTGCCTGAAATGCCACCCTTTAACATAGGTTTCAATGGTATCCTGTTTTTAATAGAAAAAATGAAACTGTCATCCTCGGCGGGTACCGACGAAATTACATTCAAGCTGTTAAAGAACACAAAGCACATATCAGCCGAGTTTTTGTTTTTGCTGTTTTCCCAGTCACTTTCCTCAGTTATTCTGCCTCTCGACTGGAAGTGTGGGAAGGTCATTCCGGTTCACAAGACAGGTAAAAGAGACTGCCCGTTAAATTATCGTCCCATATCACTAACCAGCGTGTGTTGCAAACTTATGGAACATGTCATATACACTCATGTCATGCATTTTCTTGATTCTAACAATTTCTTTCATTCCTCTCAACACGGATTTCGAAAAGGCCGCTCATGCGAAACCCAACTAGCCCTTTTCCTTCACGACCTGCATGCTAACCTCGATGGTAACCTCCAAACTGATGCTATTTTTCTTGACTTCACTAAAGCTTTTGACAAAGTTCCTCACCAGCGCCTACTAAAAAAACTTTCTCAAATAAATCTACCAGCTGAACTTCTTAATTGGATTGCTCAATTTCTGACTAACCGCTCTCAGTTTGTTTTAGTTAACAACGTCAAATCTAACTCGCTTCCTGTTAAGTCTGGAGTGCCACAGGGATCTGTCCTTGGCCCGCTTTTGTTCCTAATCTACATTAACGACTTACCTAATAATTCATCCTGCAACCTTCGTATTGTCACGTGCGTCGTCGTCACTAGAAGCCACAGAAGACGAGGGTGCGGCAGACAAGGTTTATTAGTAAGGAGGCGTACTTGTGCCTCTCGCTTAGGACACAAAAAGAAAACTCACAGAATCGGAGTGGCGTGCCTATGCACAGTTGCCGTTCCACCAAAAGAACAACCCACAGCTTATGCGCTGCCAGTTATTTAAGCGCTGAAAAGACAGCACAGAACATGCGCACATCTATCATCAGATACTGCACTGTCTGATACGATGGGCCCATCGGAAGTTAATCGCAGTCCGCTCTTGCCTATCTAGCTGACGCGACGACTGTCGCTCTATAGTGGCAGCTGCGCAGAACGGCATGGCACGTGGCATTGCTCCCCCCTTCAAAAAACATCGCCTCGATGTTGAAAGCAAGCACTGAAGTCATGAGGCACTGAAGTTTTGACAAAAAAATAGAGGGACAAGCGCACATGTCTGCTAGCGCGCATAATAGGGTTTCAAACGCACGACGTGAACAATTTCAGACCGCACGCGTCGACGCTGGGAGTCTGTCACTCCATCCGGGACGATTTCATAGATCAGTGGCCCTACGCGACGAACAATTTTGTAAGGGCCAAAATAACGCCGCAGAAGCTTTTCGCTGAGGCCTCGTCGGCGAACTGGTGCCCATAGCCAAACTTGTTCGCCGGGTGTGTATTCCTGATGGCGGTGTCGCAGGTTGTAGTGTCGGGCATCCGTCGCTTGCTTGGTGGCCGTTCGCAGTCGAGCCAGCTGCCTGGCCTCTTCAGCGCGTTGTTTAAATATCGCTACGTCCGGGTTCGGGTCGCCTTCGTTTAGGTGCGGCAACATTGCGTCCAGAGTCGTTGTCACTTCCCGTCCGTAAACAAGAGCGATTGGTGTCTGCCCGGTGGTCTCCTGGGCGGCCGTATTATATGCGAAGGTGACATATGGGATCACTTCATCCCATGTTTTATGTTCGACATCGACGTACATCGACATCATGTCCGCCAGGGTCTTGTTGAGCCGTTCTTTGAGACCGTTAGTTTGCGGGTGGTATGCGGTAGTTCGGCGATGAGTGGTGTGGCTGTACCGCAAAATGGCTTGCATCAGTTCGCAACAGAAGGCTGTTCCTCTGTCAGTGATAAGGACCTGAGGTGCACCGTGGCGCAGGACAATTTGGTGAACGAAGAATCTGGCGGCTTCTTCAGCAGTGGCTCGAGCAAGGGCGCGGGTTTCTGCGTAGCGAGTCAGGTAATCTGTCGCCACAATGATCCACTTATTTCCTGCGGTAGACGTCGGGAAGGGTCCCAGAAAGTCCATTCCGATTTGTTCGAAGGGCCTTGTTGAGGGTTGAAGTGGCTGGAGTAGTCCAGCGGGTTTTGTTGGCGGTCTCTTGCGGCGTTGACACTCTCGGCACGTCCGTACGTAATGCTTGACGTCTTCTAGAATGCGCGGCCAGTAGTAACGCTCACGGATCCGCGAAAGCGTTCGTGTACACCCAAGATGCCCGGAGGTTGGTTCGTCATGTGACGCCTGCAAGATTTCCTCACGAAATGACGACGGCACGACAAGAAGGTAGGTGCTCTTCCTAGAGTCGAAGTTCTTTTTCACAAGGACACCGTCTTTTAAGCAGAATGTGTCAAGAGCACGCCTGAAAGTTTTGGGTATCTCCATACGTTTTCCCTCAAGGTGTTCAATGAGACAGTTCAGTTCAGGGTCGGCCCGTTGTTGGGCGGCTAAGTCGGAAGCGGTGATCATGCCCAGAAGACTGGCATCGTCGTCTGCACACGGTGGTGGTTGCTCAACCGGGGCTCGAGACAGACAATGTGCGTCGGAATGCTTTCTTCCATTCTTGTGCACTACCGATATGTCGAACTCTTGGAGCCGCAAGCTCCACCTTGCGAGACGTCCGGATGGATCCTTTAGGTTCGCAAGCCAGCATAAAGCATGGTGGTCGGTAATGACGGTAAAAGGCCTGCCGTACAAATATGGGCGGAATTTGGAAGTTGCCCACACAATTGCCAAGCATTCCTTTTCGGTCGTGGAATAATTGTACTCGGCCTTAGACAAAGATCGACTGGCGTAGGCGATGACGTGTTCTTGTCCATCCCGCCTTTGAACAAGAACGGCACCGAGGCCGACACTGCTGGCGTCGGTGTGGATTTCTGTTGCCGCGTTCTCGTCAAAGTGGGCCAAAATGGGGGGTGCTTGAAGACGTCTTTTGAGCTCCCGAAACGCTTCTTCTTGGGGTGCCTCCCACACAAACGAGCTGTCTTCTTTCGTTAGACGTGTCAGGGGCTCGGAGACCTGTGAGAAGTCCTTGACAAAGCGCCTATAGTACGTGCAAAGTCCGAGGAAGCTTCGGAGGCTCTTCTTTTCGCGGGGCCGCGGGAAGTCTCGAACTGCAGCTGTCTTCTCGGGGTCTGGTAGAACGCCGGCAGAACTGACGACGTGACCAAGGAACTTCAGCTGCTCGTAGGCAAAGCGGCATTTTTCGGGCTTTAACGTAAGTCCTGAAGCCTTAAGTGCATCAAGTACCACTTTTAACCTGCTGATGTGTTCCTCGAAAGTTGGAGCGAAGACTATGACGTCGTCCAAATACACCAAACACGTTTGCCATTTCAGGCCAGCCAATACGGTGTCCATTACTCTTTGGAAAGTTGCCGGGGCAGTGCAAAGTCCAAATGGCATGACTTTAAACTGGTATAGTCCATCTGGTGTAATAAACGCCGTCTTTTCGCGATCCCTTTCGTCAACTTCCACCTGCCAGTAGCCAGTCCTTAGATCCATAGATGAAAAGTATCTGGCATTGCAGAGACGATCGAGGGCGTCATCAATTCGAGGGAGCGGATAAACGTCCTTTCTCGTTACCTTATTGAGTCGGCGATAGTCGACGCAGAATCTTGGAGTGCCGTCCCGTTTTTTCACGATCACTACAGGGAAGCCCACGGGCTTTGGGAGGGCTCAATGATGTTGTCATGAAGCATTTCTTGTACCTGTTTCCGGATTGCCTCGCGCTCTTTCATGGACACACGGTACGGCGATTGATGACTTGGTTGCACATTTTCATCAGTTAAGATGCGATGTTTTACAAGCGTTGTCTGGCGGATCTTGGGTGACGTGGCGAAACAATCCTGGTAGCTATAGAGCAGTTTCCGCAGCCTTTCATGTCTTTCCAGGGGCAACGCCGGATTGACGTTAAAGAACACGTCGTGTGTACGAGGATGGAGTGCGTCGTCAATCGTGAGTACATCGCTTATGTCCGGGATGGTCTCGAATAGTGCCACAGTGGTGCCCTTTGCAAGGTGACGATATTCCGAGCAGAAATTAGTGATTAGTACACTGACGGTTCCTTCAATGATGTGGACGATTCCTCTGGCGATAGCCAAACCTTTTTCAAAGAGCAAACTCTGGTTGGCCTCGACCAAACCTTCCGCGCAGATGCAGCAGTCAGCGCCCACGGGGATGACAGCACTCGAGCGTGGTGGCAGAGTGACGTGCTCGTCGAGAATCATTAGCGCCGCTGATAATGCAGGACTTGGATTTCGCGTGACGCCCGTATCTGGTGACAGGGTGATTGTTTGCGCTTGAAGATCTATGATTGCTTTGTTTGCCGAAAGGAAGTCCGCACCGAGAATGACGTTCCGAGAGCACTGGTCCAGGACGACGAAAACAGTAGGGTACGTATGCCCTTCCACATCCACACGAGCTGTGCATCTTCCCTTTGGTGTTATGACATGACCGCCTGCTGTTCGTACCTGCGGGCCTTCCCACGAAGTCAGCACCTTCTTCAACTGGTCGGCGAACACCGCACTCATGACGGAGAAGTCGGCACCGGTATCAACCAACGCAATTACGTCCGGGTTGTCGATTTTCACTGCCAGATCGGTCGATTTTACCTTGGCGTTGCAGGTCTGTCGTGGTGTACTGTTGCGGCTTGAACGCAGCTTAGTGTTGATATGGCGCTCGTGTTTCTCACATGCTGCAGGTAGTGTTGCTTCACTGGGACTTTCGGGCGGGGGAGGTTCTTCAGGGGTGTGCCGGGCAGCAACCACACCTCCATTGGTTGCCGTCTTTAGTTTCCCAAATGAGGGCTAGGGGATCTTCCCCGTGATGCTCCTGTGTTGGCAGGGTGTGGCGATGGGTAACGGCGAGACGAAGGCGATGGTGACCTGCGGCGGCCCGCTGGCAAACTTTGTCGCTGCAAATAGTCTTTAATCTCAGCTGGCCTTTGACCAGGTTGCGGACGTGAAGCGCCGACGTGAAATCCACGTAATCCGAGGTTCCTATAGAAACAGTTACGATACAAGTGGCCAGGTTCACCGCAGTGAAAGCACCGCGGGCGATGGTCGTCAGTCCTCCACACGTCGGACTTTCTAGGGACGGCTCTCTCGGCAGGAGGTCGGTAGACATTTGGTTGTGGGCGTGGCGGTGGAGAGTACGTCGGTTGGGCGGGGCGCACCGGGTTGCGCGCAGCAGCGGCGTACGACATGATTTGTGGTCCTCGTGGAGCCCACTCAGGCTCCTGGCTTGGTGGAACTAATGGTCCGGTTCCCAGCGCCTGTTGAACTTCTTGTCTGACGACATCGCTCAAGGTCGCCACTTGAGGACAAGAACTCGGGAACATCTTCCGTAGTTCCTCTTGCACAACAGCCTTTATGGTGTCCCGAAGGTCGCTGACGGTTACAGCATTAAGCTCGACTGGCGACGTACTGCCTACCGGAGCAGGGCGTCCATACTGTCTCCGCCGCACATCGAGAATCTTTTCCATGGCGGCTGCTTCCGTTACAAATTGGGAGACAGTTTGCGGTGGATTGCGCATTAATCCAGCAAAAAGTTTTTCCTTCACTCCTCTGATAAGGAATCCAAGTTTGTTTCCTCTGGCATTTCCGGATATGCTCGACCAAACAGATGATGCTTCATTTCTTCGACGAAGACAGCGACGCTCTCGTTAGGCAGCTGGAAGCGTGAATGCAGCTGCCTCTCCGCCCGTTCCTTGCGAGCGACGCTTGAAAACGTCCGAAGAAGGCTGCCTTTGAAGTCCTCCCACGTCCTAAGCACGGATTCGTGGTTGATAAACCAGGTACGCGCAGACTCTTCCAGTGTGAAGTAGACCCACTGCAACTTCGCTTCGTCATTCCACTTGTTGATGGCCGCCACGCGCTCGAACTGTTCCAGCCAGTCCTCGGGGTCGTCGCACTGCGTTCCGCGGAATTTAGGGGGTTCACGGGGTTGCTGCAATACGACGGCTGTTGGCAACTGGGCTTCACTCATCTTGACAGGCCTGGCTTCTTTCGTGGCGGGTAGTTTTTCTGGAAGGAGGCCGTGCTCCGGGGGAAGTCCTAGCTGTCGGCGGCTTCTTCTCTGGTCGTCTTCCTTTGCTTGGTTAGGACTGGTGTCACGGCTGCGCGAGGGGTTACTGAACATACCCAGCACCTCCACCAGATGTCACGTGCGTCGTCGTCACTAGAAGCCACAGAAGACGAGGGTGCGGCAGACAAGGTTTATTAGTAAGGAGGCGTACTTGTGCCTCTCGCTTAGGACACAAAAAAAACTCACAGAATAGGAGTGGCGTGCCTATGCACAGTTGCCGTTCCACCAAAAGAACAACCCACAGCTTATGCGCTGCCAGTTATTTAAGCGCTGAAAAGACAGCACAGAACATGCGCACATCTATCATCATATACTGCACTGTCTGATACGATGGGCCCATCGGAAGTTAATCGCAGTCCACTCTTGCCTATCTAGCTGACGCGACGACTGTCGCTCTATAGTGGCAGCTGCGCAGAACGGCATGGCACGTGGCAGTATGTTTGCAGATGATTGTGTCATCTACCGCAAAATAACCAACACTTTTGATCAAGCAGCACTACAGAATGACCTTAATGAAGTATTAAACTGGTGTGACCATTGGCTTATGACCCTTAATTCTAACAAATGCAAATTAGTTTCCTTCCTTCGCCGCAAAAACCCACTCCAATTTTCCCATCAAATTGCTAACATGCCAGTCGAAACAGCCGTATCCTATAAGTATCTTGGTGTAACATTAACCCCTGATCTTTCCTGGCGAACGCATATCACTAACATGATTTCATCAACCAACCGATCATTAGGATTTCTAAAACGTCACCCTCGTCACTCACCGTATCACGTTCGTCTTGTGGCCTATCAGTCGCTAATCCGGTCCAAACTAGAATACGCATCACCCATCTGGAGCCCTCACCAAGTTTATCTGATCAACGCTATCGAAGCAGTTCAAAATTGTGCCGCTCGCTTCATTCATTCTTCTTATTCTTACGGTGTCAGTGTTTCATCCCTTAAAAATTAATCCGGTCTATTAAGCCTTTCCCTTCGCCGCAGAATTGCTACGTTGTCACTGTACCACAAGTTGTATCACAGCTCACTCCACCAACCACCTTACATCGCTCCCGCCGCACGCATTTCTCCCCGCACTGGCCACCCACTTCAAGTCTTCCGACTCTGATCTGGCACCTCAACATTTTCAGCATCATGTCTCTGCCGCGCCGCTAAAGAATGGAATGACCTTCCCCACGATGTTGTTTCAATCACCTGTCCATCACGTTTTATTCAAAGTGTGTCAATGCATCTGCAATGTTAACCTGTGGCTTTTGTATATTTGTTGCACAACCCACCCCTTATGTAACACCCCCCCCCCCCTTGGGGTCTTTAAGGAAATAAAGTGAAAGTTAAAGTGAAAGTGAAGCTTTAGCTCAGGAAAAGGTACAGCTTGTCAACAGAAGCCCTGAGGATGAAATATCGTAACACAAGGCGTAGTCAAGGGGAGACATACTCCGAGTTCAGCTACAAATTCATGAGCTTGTTAGACGAATGGCTTAAAACTGCCAACGCATACGAGGACAAACAACGCGTGATTGAACTGATTGCGCTAGAGCAATTTTATGTATCGATTCCGGAGCAAACGCGCCTGTGGATTCAGGACAAGCAAAACGTCGAAACATTGCAAATGGCAACTAGTTTGGCTGACGGGTACTGTTCCCGTAGGATAGAAAGTTCGAAAGACCTGTGAAAAAAACCGTCACGAACTTGCAAGAAATTTTAGAAAAGAGCGAGAGCAAGCAACCAAACGAAACCCAACAACATCCCCCCTCCCCCAAGGGCACACGGTCACCTTGAGGGAATTCAAAAGTTTCAAGTTTGAAAAAAAAAACGGCCGTTGATTTGTTATAAATGCCATCAACCAGGCCACATCACCGCAGGCTGCAGGCAGCCCAATGTGTCTGCTAATTTGCTAACAGAGGAAAGCGACTTGCTCTCACCTTACACATATGGCATGGCGGTAAACGGCATCAGTTGTAAGGTTACTACGTGATACAGGAGCGGCATTTGATATCGTCCACCCGTCATTTGTTCAACCCGAGCACTTCACAAGAGCGTTTGTGTGGGTGCGCCAGGCACTAGAACCCGACACGAAGTGCTTGCCGGTCGCAAGAATCGAAATGCAAGGTCCTTTCGGGAAATTCCATACTGAAGAAGCTGTTTCGGACAAGCTCCCTAAAAAAATCCCGTACATTTTTTCTAACAGATCGATAAGGGCCTTGCAAAATGCAGGAATGCAACCTAATGCGAACCCCGTAACAGTGGTTACTAGGTCCCACACCTGAACGCACACAGCCAGCGCAGCGCTACTCGTGCCGCCGAAATTGCAGCTGACAGTGCCAACAGAACTCCGGTGCAAGCTGCTGCAACGAGCGCAAGCGCCCCAGCCACGCCAGCCACTGAAAGCACTGATAACACCACTCCAGTCGCTTCCACGTCCGGAGGCGAATCGATAAGCCCAGTCAGTGAAAATTTTCAGCTTCTGGCCAAGGTTGACAAAAGCGCTCTCAAGATGGAGCAGACAAACGACGAGTCACTGCAGACGTGCTGGGAAAGATCGAGACGGAAACAAAAAGGACCAGTGTCGTTCATTGTCTATGACGCCCTCTTGTACAGAAAATTCAAGAACAAGAAAAGTCGATGTTCCGAACAACTTGTAGTCACCCAAAGGTATCGCGTTGCGCTGCTGGGTTTCGTTCACAGCGAGAGCTGGGCTGGTCATTTAGGAATAAACAAGAGCAGTCTGCTCAATGATTACTACTGGCCAATGTGCTTGAAGGACTCGGAGAACTGGGTGTGCTCCTGCAGCGTTTGCCGAAGGACGGGACGGCCAAACAAACGACCCAAGGCACCTTTGGTCGAAGTTCCTTTGATCGGAGAACCTTTTCGCAGATTGGTAATCGACATTGTAGGGCCCTTACCAGTAACAGCGGCAGGCAATAGGTACTTGATTACGCTCATTTGACCCGTGACGAGGTTTCCCGAAGCAGTGGTGTTGCCGTAATTAAGCTCCACAGCCGTTGTTAACGCGATACTCGCTGTATTTGCCAGAATTGAATTCTTCAGTGAAATCTAATGCGACCAATAATCTGTTTTCACAAGCGCGCTGGCCACGACATTCCTCAAGAATTGCGGCATATCCATTCACCACAGCTCTGTCTACCATCCGCAGAGTAATTCGGTCGAAAAATTTCATTCAGTAATGAAGCGAATTCTGCGTGCGTTCTGCTTCGAGAAGGGCACTGAATAAGACACGGCTATTCCCGCGATACTCTTTGCCCTGCGTACCGTCACTCACTAAGCAACTGGTTTCACGCCGGCAGAACTCGTTTACGGCCGAGCGCTTCGTTCGCCTCTAACGTTTATTTATATTTAATTATTTAGACATGTACCAACAGCGCCCTCTGGGGGCATTGTTGTAGGGGGGTTTACAAATTCAAAATACATTTAAATCAGTGGGGACAAGTTGAATTGCACGGCATTCAAAAAATAAAAACAAATCGAAAATACCTAAATCACAGCATACAATATCATTGTGTGACCACATACTCCTTTAGAAGGGAAGGAAACGCTGCGGAAGGGGCCGTCACAATGTTTTTTGGGAGACTGTTCTATTCGTGAATAGTTCTAGGAAAAGTATTTGCATACGTTGATGTTCGGCACATATATTCACACACTTTCAAAGGATGGCCCCGTCGTTATGAGATGTATGTTGGTGGTCTGATGTATTTGTTTTTATCGATCCGAGTTTCATCGTTTATTAGGTTGTAGAAAAGACATAGCCTCATATCTTTACGCCTTGAGGAGAGTGACGGCCAAACGAGTGCACTAACAATTTCGCTAGACCTTCTGTTGAAGTCGTAATCACCCGTGACAAACCTAGCGGCACGTTTCTGAATGCGCTCCAATGCATCGATATTTAACTTTGTGGCCAGGTCCCAGGCAGTGCAAGCATATTCTACAATCGCGCGTACATTTGACACGTAAAGAACGTGTTTAAGAACAGAGGGGGCGGTTCTGAAATTGCGGCGTAGGAAGTTCAGCACGCGACTGGCTTTAACTGATACCATGCGAACATGATCCTTCCACGATAGTGTGCTGTTGGTGACACCGCCAAGATACTTGTATTCATTTACCACGAATAATAGTATCCTTTCCATGAAGTAATTTGTGATAAAAGGCTGTTTTTCTTGGTACACTTAACGACACAGCACTTTGACACGTTAAGCTGCATTTTCCACGTACTGCACCATGATATTACTGAGTCAAGGTCTTCATGCAGTTGTTCGGAATCTTGAGTGCACTTTATTTTACAATATATGCAGCAGTCATCTGCGTACAACCTCACTTGATTGTCCACACATTCAGCAAGATCATTGATATAAATCAAAAAGAGAAGCAGCCCCAAGACAGAGCCTTGTGACACTCCTGAAATGACGTCTACATGTGACGACGAGGCGCTATCTATGATGATGCATTATTTCCTGCATGAGAGATAAGCTTGTAGCCATGCCAGTGTGTTAGCAGATATATTGACACGATAATTTCAGTAAAACGAGCGAGTGTGAAACAGTGTCAAAAGCGCTGCTAAAGTCTCAAAAAATGCAATCAATTTGGCTACCGGAATTTAACGCTGCGGCGTTGTCATGTGTGAATTCTACGAGTTGCGTATCGCAGGAAAACCTTTTCCCGAAAGCGTGCTGTGTTGGACAGAAAAAATTGTTCGTCTGAAGATGCTTTGCCAAGTTCGAGTATATAACATGCTCAAATGTCTTACAGGACACACACGTTAACGAGATGGGCCAATAGTTGCAAGTACTTGACTTGTCACTACTCTTGAAAATAGGAATTACATTTGCTCGTTTCCAGTCATCAAGTAATGCACCCTGCGATAAAGAATTTCTGAACACAGCTGTAAGAAATGGGCTTATTGAAAGGGCACAGTTCTTTAAAATAAAGTTTGATATTTGATCTGGCCCTGATGCCGAGTTCGCAGAAAGGTTTTTTTAAAGAGGTGCAACACCTTGTTCTGAAACTTCAACCTCCGCCATTTCCGATAATGTTACTGTGTTGCACATTGTAGTTTGAACCACTAATGAAAGCGAAAACACAGACTGACAGTACCGCTTAAAGCATTCAGCTTTACTTGTACTGTCTGACAAGTGTTTAGTACCATCGTTTATATCAGGAATACCACCAGGAACCTTTGTCTTTCTTTTAACATATTTCCAGGTGAGTTTCGGGTTAGTTTTCACCTTATTACTCGGATCACTCAAGTACGCTCTCTCTGCTTTCCTCAGAACGTTGGTTATGTTTTTACCAAGTAGTTTCATCTGTTTGTATTTTTCCAGGTCTGACGTGTGACAATATTTGCAATAGAGACGATCTTTTTTGTTTATGAGCACTCGGAGTTCCTTATTTAGCCATAATTTATCACTTCGTTGTTTGGCTGATATGACTCGTGATGGTACAAAAGTTTGAGTTAGAGATAACAGTGAGCCATTCACGTTAGAACGCGAACATAGTTCTTGAAACTCAGGCAAATAAGGGTCTAGTTTTGTTGAAATAGAAGCGTAGTCTTCTTTTCATATAAAAACACCTTTATGGCCCCAAAGCTCGTTGTTGAGCTACAACTAAACACATTTTAACAAGGACAACTTCGTGATCACTAATACCGGGTACTGTAACTACAGAGGAAGCAAGCGTTTGATCATTGCAACACAACAGGTCTAACACGTTTGCACTAGCCCTGCACACCCTCGTAGGGGCTTTCACAAGCTGATATAACTGATGGGCATTCACGATTTCTTGAATAGCTTTATGTACCAGTTACTCACTGTGAATTATCGGTTTGAATGAGAACCCTGCAACATCGGGTAGGTTAAAATCGCCGGCAACCATTATGTATGTTGTATTTCGGGTTGACAAAATATTGCTTAAAATATATAAAGGCTGGGGTGCTGTATTACTAGGGGGCCTGTAGAAGGAACCAACAGCCACAGTTGAGCCACCACTCAGCATAACCTTACCCCACACAGATTCACACAAGTAACTAACACCATGAATACGAACGCTACTGATAGTGTTATGAATCGTTAGGAATACACCACCTCCGTGCGCCGTGCGGTCCCTTCGGTACACTGTATAGGTCGACGGAAAGGATTCATGATCTGCGATGGTAGTATCGAGCCAAGAGACCATGCCAAAAACTATGTGTGGTTTAGCCACGTCTAATAACGAAAAAAAATTCTATTCTTTTGTTTTTCAAACTGCGACAGTTAAACTACGATGCATGTTAGTTCATTTTTTTTCAATTATTTTGTCAGTGAAACGGCATTTCGAGGTGATTGCTATCTACGACTAGACACAACTCTATCTTCAGCACTGTTATACAGAATATTTGGTCATTCATGGATAACCTATTGTAACGAAGCTTAATATCGCCACCCTTTGCTTTAGCGTATTGTATGAATTTTTGCCTCTCTAGCATAACTTTGGGTGAATAGTCTTCACTGATTCTAAAGTTGCTTTCCTTTAGCTAGCCAGGAGACTTCAGCACACGTTCTTTTTCTTTAAAATATAGAAACTTTACTATGACGGACCTTTTCCTCACCGCCGAATATCGGCCTAATCTGTGACTTCGTTCAATTGCGTCAAGGGCTATTTTGAGCTGTAAGTCACTATAACAAAAAGAAATAACTTTTTCTTTTGATTGTGCCCACGTTTTATTCTCATTATCTGGGAAACCATAAAATACCAGGTTATTTCGACGAGTCCTACTTTCGAGGTCGTCCTGACAATCTTTCATAGTCTGACATGCACGCGCAAGCACTCCACATTGAGTTGCAAGTTGCTCTAGTTTTTTGTTGTTGAAGGAAAAGTGGGCAGACAAATTCGTGGACAAAATGGTGGTCGAGTACGTGCTGACGTTGTTGAAGCGCCTACGTGAATCGCAGGAATTGGCATACATTAAGATCGCTGAAGCTCAACAAGGCGCAAAGGTGTACTACGACAGATCCGCACGTGCACGAACCTTCAAGGCAGGCGACAAAGTACTCATTCTAAAGTCTTCAAAGGCAAATGAACTGGAAGTAGCATGGGACGGGCCTGTCACTGTTAAACAAAAGATCTCCGACACCACATATTTGGTCACGACGCCCGGCAAGCGCAACGATGTGACACACTACCACTGCGATCTTATGAAGCCCTTTGTCGAACGCATGGAGACGCCGAGCATCGTCTTAAATGAACCAGAGGAGATAAATGTTCCAGTCCCTCAAGTTCCGACCCCCTGTTCTTCCCCGTCAACTGAAGACATATTTGAGTCTGTAGCGACACAAGCCTCTTTAACATTTGAACAAAGAAAGCAGTTGAAAATGCTTATCAGCAACTTCAGCGATTCGTTCAGCCCCCACCCCGGCAGAACAAACCTTGTCGAACACGACATCGAGTTGACATCTGACCAAACTTTCCGAAGCAGGATGCACTGATTTTCACCCCGTCATGAGAAGCTGTTGAACGATTGCGTTCAAAACATGCTGGCCCTGGGTCTAATCGTGCCGGGGGAGAGCGAATACGTGTCATCGATGTTTATCGTAGGAAGTCCTGGCAAGGAACCCCGACCACGCATTGAGTATGGTAAATTGAATGCGATTAAGAGACCAAGTTGTTTCCCATTCCTAATGTCGAAGCCTTGATTGAAAGAGTTTCCGCAGCACACTATGTTTCCACGTTGGATCTAGTCCGCGGCTTCTGGCAAGGGCCACTCACGGAAAACGCCAGCCAGCTAGCCACTTTCATGACTCTGACAGGCACATATTGCCCACTTGTGCTGACTTTTGGTCTCAAGAACGCACCGTTCGTATTTTCAAAACTAATCAATCAGGTGCTCGCAAGCACAGAGTCATTTGCTGTTCCCTACCTCGATGACATCACGGTATTCTCGAGCACATGGCAACAGCATTAGGAACATCTACAGTAGGTTTTTTTTCGACTACGTAAATCAGGCTTGACTCTGAAAATGACTAAATGTCGTCTTGCGAACACCCACGTCCACTACTTGCGGCATAATGTTGGCCAAGGAAAGCGACGTCCTTCCGAACTAATAGTTGACGCGATCACTAGCTTTTCTTTGCCGAAAACAAAGACCGACATGCGTTCATTATTGGATTTAGCTGAATACTACAGAAGCTATATTCCTAACTTTGCAAACTTAGCTAGTCCCCTCACAGATGCTCTCCGCAAGACCTAACCAACTACAGTGCAGTTGGGATACGGCTCAAAAGGCAGCGTTTGCCGAGATTAAAAATATTTTTGTCAGCCAACCGGTTCTCGCGGCATCAGACTACTCCCTCCCTTTCCTAGTTCAGTGTGACGCCAGTGATCATGGATTGAGCGTCGTTCTAAGTCAAGTGAACGAAAACAAGTCAAGTGAATGAAACACCCAGTGATTACCGCGAGTAGAAAGCTCACGTCTCGTGAGCAGGCATACAGCACAACGGAAAAAGATTGCGCCTGCTTGGTGTGGGTCCTCGAAAAGCTCTCGTGTTATCTGAAAGGGTCTTTGTTTTCAAAATAGATCAATCCCCTTTGGTGTGGCTCAACCAGATGTCAAACAAAAATGGCTGCTTGATGAGGTGGAGCCTCGCACTCCAATAATTTGATTTTACAGTGCGGCACAAGAAAGGCAAACACCATGCAAATGCTGACTGCTTCATCCGCACTCCCTGGTGTTTCTCTTTTTCTCCCTCCCAATGTGTGTGCATGCATTTCGGCGCGGGCTTTTCTATTGAAGTTTTGGTTTCGCGTTATCTGATCCCGGTGAATTCAACAGTCGGGCTTTCCCATACTAGGGCGTCAGGTTGCTCCTGACGTAGCCACTGCGCTCCTGACGCTTGTTCACTATGCTGTTTCAGATTCTTTCATGCCGCTTGACGAGACCAACCCTGCGCCAGGTGTCTTCTGCCAGCTCATTCTCGTTACATGCGTGGCATCCGAGCACCAATCGGCGACCGAAGCCCGTACTCATCGTCGCCTCCTCCTGGGAGCCCCAAAAACTCGGTGGGCTTGTTGGTGCCTGAGGACATCAAGTGCCATCTTCATCCACTGTGCGAGTGAAAACGACAACGTGTCTGCATGTGCCGCCATGCATCCCGCCATCTGCTTGCTTGAACAAACTTGCCTCCAATGTTGGCCACCTGTTCCTACCTTCCGTTTTTCAAGAAGCGTCATCCTCACGCCTTCAGACATGGGTAGCTTTGGCCGAGTTGTAACATTCGCCCAGCTTGCCACGCTCTTTCGTTTGGCTTTCTGAAAAGCTTGCCTGCTTGCCGCAATATCGGGTCCTCTTGCTTTTTTGTCACCCCCTGATTGATTCAACAGCGCATAAAAAGCGCATCGCTAAGTGAATAAAAGGAGGGGTTGACTTCCTGGCACTGCTTGCGTCGTCTTTGCTCGGCACCCGTCGGTCGTCCAGCCATGGAATATGTAACAAAGTGTAACAGTGCATACGACAGTTTAACGCACAGGAAGGGAGAGCTCGATGGAGAATGCAATTGCAAAGGCGAAATAACCGCGGCTATTCATTCCGGATAAAGTGAACTATTCATACATCCGATCATAAGATAGATTGCTCGTGTATGCACTTCATCGCTTGGGCATCATGTGCATACACAAGTTTAACGCATTTAGGCGCAACAGAACGAACGTTGGAGTGCTCGCCTCGAACTCGATGTCATGCGATGATCGCTTGCACTTAAAGTGCTAGTTGCTGTACACCGAAATTACTGAAACATCTTTCGCATTGTGACCGCAGTTAGTTTTAATGAGCTCCCTACTTTTCTGAGATGAAGTTAGATTGAAGGAAGAAGCTTGCAAAAGTCTTGATTTTCAGCAAACTGCACCTCAAGACCAACGAAATAGGAAGGTATAGGCACGTTCGTGTGTGGACGGCTCGCATTGCACTACCCAATTATGGCATATGCATTGATAGGGGCACTGGTGGCGGCGTTTTTAGTAGCGCCGCCGGGGCATACTCTTACGTCTATGGCAACTTCACGACAGTGAAGGAAGACAGAAGAGTGATAGTAGAGGCACAGTCAGGGAAGTGCATGGTGGATGCATTGGCAAAAGCTCAGGAGGTTCTAGAGCATAGCATAGAGGGCAACAATCTCGCTACTATTCATGCTGGTCTCAATATTCTGCTGAAGGGAATAAGCCAGAACCTTCAGAGAGAGACGGTGGGATGCGTAAACTCTGAGACTCCTCTGGGTGTGTGCAAGTAACCACATTCACAGTCCCAGAGGTGTGGGGGCCGTCTCGTGGGATTGAAAGGAGGGTAGTGGAGGCCGTGGTGGAGGCTGACAATGTCATAAGGGGTATGTACAGGCAGCTCTGATACAGCGTAATAGAAGTGAGTTATGACGTGTACGAACCCGGCGATCGCCCCTTCGATCAAGGTGGCATTCACTACAGTGGTCCGACAGGCTGGAGGGTTGGTAATCATTAGGATAGGTCGTCAAGCCACTACATATTTAGGGGGATCCAGAGCCCAGAGGCCAACAGAGCCAAAGACGAATCTAAATGTGCACCAATATTCAAGCCACATGGGTCCGTGACAGAAAAAACCGACGTAAGCACAAAGGCCGAGTTAAATCAGACTAGGGTATATAACATGCCGGGTGGCAGGAATGGGTTAAAGGGGGAAGAGATAGAAAAGCAGTTCAAGCAGGTGGCGCTTATGGTATATGGGGTAGTGAAGACACTTTTTCGGGACACAGAGCAACCGCCTTGCACTCCGGACTATGTGTGCGAATATTGCAATAGAACCGAAGGCAGCATAGGGGTGGAATTGGGGCAGATATACTTAAAAGTAGGGGTTGGCAAAAAGTCAATGAGGAATGCAGGGAACATTCTGATTGATATGTGGGGTTTAACGTCCCAAAACCACTATATGATTATGAGAGACGCCGTAGTGGAGGGCTCCGGAAATTTAGACCACCTGGGGTTCTTTAACGTGCACCCAAATCTGAGCACACGGGCCTACAACATTTCCGCCTCCATCGGAAATGCAGCCGCCGCAGCCGGGAATCGAACCCGCGACCTGCGGGTTAGCAGCCGAGTACCTTAGCCACTAGACCACCGCGGCGGGGCAGGGAACATTATGGGGTAAAGGGAAAGTAGCTGGGCAGTGACGCTCCTTGGTTTGGTGTACTTGTGGATAGGATCAAAGGCCAGAGAGAAAAACGAGGTAATGGTGGAGTGTATAACACATGGCATAGAGTAATTAGAAGGAGAGTGCGAGATAACTATATTAGGAAATATTATTGTGCACATAGAATTTATATATGGATATACTGACACAACTGGCCAAATAATCATGGGTGTGTGTGAAACGCGTGATTTGATCATTTGCAACAGTACTGAGAACTGTGAAGGACGGATAACATGGGAGGTAGGAAGGCTGCAGTCAACGATAGATTATGTGCTGATGTCACATATGATATATGATAGACTCAGGAGAATGCACATAGATGGATGTGGCTCCATAAGTCTGCGTAGTGATCACAAATGTATCAAGCTAGGTTTTCGAAGAGCAACGAAAGTGGGAAGGAGACAAAATGAGCAACAACAAGGGATGTTTATCCAGAAAGGCAAATAGAAATAGATACTAAACAAATTGAGAAAGTAATCACGGAGGATAATGGAAAATTGTGGACGTAGCTTAATCTAATTAGACTGAGCAAGAGCTTGCTAAGGCACGTGACAAGTCACCCCAGAAAAGGAGACACAAACCCAAGAATTGGTCAAATGAGGAAGTGAAAAGAGCCATAGCTAAATGCCAGGAAGCCTTTAGGGAACATAGAAATGCTAAGCAGTGGGGTGAACCGACAGATGATGTGAAAAGAAAATGGGATATCTTTATAAGTTGTAGAAAGGAAGCATCCCTTCTGACCAATGAAAAGATTACAGTAAAGGGGGCTCAGTGGCTGGCTGAAGTAAATAAAAAGGAAAAAAAGGCAGCTGCAAAATTTCGGAACCAACTAAACTCGCTAACTAATGAGACAAGCCTAGAGCGGAGGTTTATAACTACAGCTTAAGGTGTTGAGCTAGGAGGGCATAAAATTATTGAATATATAAGAACAAGGACGTCAAAAAGAATTCAACAGGAAGTGTTTTATGTACCTTAATAGACAAGGATCGATCACGTGGCGCATGGGTAAATTTTCACAACGAGAGTGGGAAAAGGCTGAGAAGAGGGTTTTTAGTAGTACGTCAATAGGCCCTGACGGCATCTCATATACGCTGATAAAAAGTTGGGTTTCAGGTCTAAGCAATCTTTGAGAGAGGCAGCAAAAAAAAACAATAATTGATGGCGAAGTCTCTGATGGATGGAAGTTTAGCCAGATGAGCATTATGAACAAAGAAAAGGGGTAAAAAGCAAACATAAACAACTACCACCCCATAACAGTGACAACAGTGGTTTAGAGGCTGGTGATGCAGAATATAAAGGACTACAGGCATGGATAGAGGATGAGGGGGTAGTGGGGAACAGCAGAAGGGGTATCGGAAACACAGGAGGATGGAGGACAGTCTCTATTCACTGACGTAGCGCATCAAAATAGCGAAAAAGGAACACAGGCCCCTGTGGCTAGCATTTTTGGATATCAAAAGAGCGTACGATAGCGTGGTTAGAGCGTTCTTGTGGAGAATACTGGACACACTAGAGGTGGAAAATGGAGTCACTAATCTTTGAAAGAATATCTATAAAAGTGGCGACGTAGTTATGAAAGATAAAAACATGTATCCAAACCCACAAACATAAAACTGGGGCTCAGGCAGGGGTATCCTCTGTCAACCTTGTTATTCATGATGTACCTACAAGGATTAGAGGCCAAATTAGAGGAGAGTGGACTTAGCTTCAGATTATCTTTTGGTGAACAAGGAAAACTAATTGAACAGGCACTATCAGCATCGATGCACGCAGATGATATAGGGCTGATCGCCGACAACAAAGAAGAGATGCAGGGATTGATGAACATCTGCGGTAATGAAAGAGATCGGTTTGATTTGGAATTCAGTAATTGAAAATCAGCAGTCGTGACTTTACAGGTGAAGCTCCTTAAGACGTGAGTCTGTATAACCTCTGATGTATGTAGTTGTAGTAGGTAGCTACCCGCATACCAGTGGCACATACCCGCCCTCGGGCACATATGTACATGTCCGCGCGTTACGAGAAACGTAGCATGGCGTATTTATCACGCTCTGGGTGTTAACAAATCGCTGACAGCAGGAATGTGGTACATACTCTCGCTTAGTACTTGAATTGTTCGCTGGATTGGGGCACTAGTATATGATGAATATATGAAAATTAGAAGTGAGATGGTAGTATATGATTGACTTATTGATTGATTTGTGGGGTTTAACGTTCTAAAACCACGATATGATTATGAGAGACGCCCTAGTGAAGAGCTCCGGAAATTTCGACCACCTGGGGTTGTTTAACGTGCACCCAAATCAGAGCACACGGGCCTACATTTCCGCCTCCATCGAAAATGCAGCCGCCACAGCCGGGATTTGATCCTACGACCTGCAGGTCAGCATCCGAGTACTTTATCCACTAGACCACCACGGTGGGGCGATGGCGGTACTTGAAGTGCTCACCAAATGAATGGATTGACCCACGGACGGCCAGACAGACAAGCAGATAAACAGACGGATAAATACACGGACAGACACACGGACGCATGCACGGATGCATGAACGGGCGCGCGTATAGATGGAAGAACGCATGGCCAGATTGACGGAAGCTTCGCCCCACTCATGATCAATTATTCCGTAGATACGCTGTGATTTTAATAATAATGAAGGTAGTGGGCTTAAAATACAGAAGGTCACGCTAGAGATAGCGCATATAATAACAATTGTAAAAGAAATTGTTGTTGGGCTAGTTGGTACAACATTTTTAAAAGTTGATTCGAGCGCGAACGCACGGCACGATCACTCACACACGCACACACTCAGACATCCAACACACACAGCGCTCTCTTCCAACTGATTTATCATAGCTCGAAGGCTTTATTATGTACATGACACATGTGCGCACTAACACCATAGGAGGCCGACAGCATACAATATCAATACTGTGCGCGAATTATTCTTCATTCTCTAAAGATATCATCATCACCTGTACATCTTCATTATATGTAATTATCATCACAAGTGTGATTTAGCTCAAGCCTGGCTGAATAAACCGGTTCCTCACAAGTTGTGGACGGTGTTTTTTGTTCCCCCAAGTCATCTGGCCCGTTCTCGCTTGAGCTACACTCGGGTCGTCGCATACAACCCACTGCCATGGCGGCCAGAGAAATCCCTGGCCCATCCAACGTCGCCGTCCTACTGCAGCCACCGACATACGCTCCGCCCAACAACATTCGCCCGCGTGATCCACGCGTGTTTTCCGGTCTCTGAGGTGATGATGTAAAAGACTGGATCAAGAACTACTACCTCGTCAGCGATTTGAACGAGCGGGACAATCCACAGAAGTTGCGCAGCGTCCCATCTTACTTGTCCGTTGTTGCCAAAACTTGCTTCTGGAACCACCACCCGGATCTTCGTGACTGGGACACTTTCGTGCAGCAACTTCGTCAAATTTTCGGTGCCCCTACAGTTCGCGCTGAGGCAGCAAAGATGAAGCTCGCCGAACGTACGGAGCTGCCGGGTGAATCTTACAACTCGTATAATGAGGATGTCCTTGCACTGTGCAAGCGTGTTAACTCCATCGTGTCTCAGAACGACCAAATAGCCACAATATTGAAGCCATCAACACCGTCACCTTTAACGCCCTCACCGCGCAAAATTCTGCCACCACTAAGGACGTGATAACCATCTGTCAGTGACTTGATGAGCTTCAGTCTCTTAACCTCTGCTACAATGCCACCGACATTCGTTTGCCTGCGTCCCTCGACTTGCGTGCGCCTATTCGCGACATCCTTTGTCAAGAGCTTCACGGGCACTGCTCTTCCTGCACTGCGGAAGGTACTCTCCCTTCTGCAAAAGATAGTTTGCGAGACCTGATTAAACAAGAGATCGCGTTCGCATCGCGTCCGACGTGTTCCAACGGTCCCTTCGTGGGTCAGACGCTTACGTACGCCGAAGTCACGGCGCCCTCGGCCACACCCACCGTTGCTGTGCCTACACCAGCAGAACCTACGCATGTGGCTTCGTTGTCACCGCCAGTGCGTGCACCGCCTTAGTACGCACCTCAGGGCCCTCCTCGGCTTATCTGTTACTACTGCGGCTATCATGGACATATCGCTCGGTTTTGTCGAAGGCGCCAACAAGACGAGCAACGCGGCTACGCTCCTAAAGAACATCGACGCTTCTGCCCAACCATGAACTACCTACGACCACCCTCCCGCTAGTCTTATTGCCGTTCACCATCTCCTACCTACCATACTGACATGCCTGGAAATTCCTGTACGTCTCGCCGCAGGTCACCTTCGCCAGGTCGCCGTTTAGTGCCGCCTCTGCGGCCCGCCTACTAGTCCACGATCGCCCACGCGGAATACTTCCTGATGCAGTTTTAGGAGGAGAAACTGCATCCACCAGACAGCTAACAATTCCTCCAGAGTGGCCATCGAATTTGATAGTAGTGTTTGTAGAAGGTGCACGCATTGAGGCTCTTTTAGACACTGGTGCTGCCATTTCGATCATTCATGCTGATTTTTGTTCCCGCCTTCAAAAAGTGACCAGGCTCTATGGCGGCCCACTTCTCCGTGCAGTGACCAACGCTCTCATTCGTCCACTTGCACATTGTGTCGTTCGTGTCTGCGTAGAAGCCATTCGTGATCACATCATTTTCGCGGTATTTCATGAGTGCACCCACGCTCTCATTCTGGGGTGGATTTCTTGTCTTCTATATCCGCTTTCATATCTTGTCATCAGCGCCTCCTGCTTCTCAATGCCACTGACTCTTCGCCGCTTGAACACAATGGACGCATCCGCCTTGTCACCACGTCAGATTATGTACTTCGGCCATACATCAAAGAAATTATAAGTGTTAATTGCACCGACATTGTGGATGGTGACGTGCTAATTCTCCTTTACGGCCATACCCTGCGTAGGGGCAGTGTGATCACGCCATGGCTTATTCGCCTCTTCGATAGGTCTATCTACCTAACCGCCTTAAATCAAACGCCCGAGTGTAAACAACTCCACTGTGGCTCAACAGTATCTTGCGTAGTCGACAGTGAGCCTGTTGCGATTGTTACTCTTCCGAACAACAACCACAACGGTGTCCCAAAGTCACACTCACTGCCATTCAATGCCTCTTCCACACCTGTGTCGTCGGTAACTATAAGCACTGACTGAGCACCTGCTCAAACTGAAGATTTGCTCACCCTGTTGAATAGAGACCGTTCTCTATTGAACATGAACTCGCCCGTACTCAGCATGACTACCGCCGCTATTCGCAGCACCCAGACTGACGGCTCTCGTATTGCACATCGCCGTCTATATCGCGTTTCTCAGGCAGAACGCAAGGTCATCGAGGAAAATGTCTCAGACATGCTACGACGCAACATCATACGTCCTTCCTCAAGTCCCTGGTCATCCCCAGCTGTTCTCGTTCAAAAGAAAGATGGGACAGTGCGTTTCTGCGCCCATCGTCATGCGCTAAACAAAATAACGCGCAAAGATGTTTATCCTCTCTCTCGGATTGACGACGCACTTGATTCATTACAGGGCGCCGAGTATTTTTCTAGCCTCGATCTTAGGTCAGGCTATCAGCAGATACCAATTTCGAAGTGTGATAAAGAGAAGACTAATTTTTCAACGCGAGATCGGTTGTACGAGTTTATTAGGATGCCTTTTGCCCTCTGTCTCCGCCCACCACCTTCGAACGCATGACAGACAGCGTATTGCGTGGTTTAAAATGGAAAACTTGTCTGTGCTATTTCGATGACATGGTAGTGTTTTCATTCACGTTCTCACAGCATCTACAACGTCTTGACGAAGTCCTCGCATGCCTTGCAAAAACCGTTCTACAGCTTAACACCAAGAAATGTACCTTTGCTAGCAAGACAATCAAGTTTCTCGGTCAGCTCGTCAGCAAAGAAGGAATTCGGACAGACCCCGAAAGCTTGCCGCTGTCCTCAATTTTTTTTGTCCACTACGTCAAAAGGACCTGCGCAGCTTTCTTGGGTTATCTTCTTACTTCCGGCGCTTCACAAGTGGCTTCGTGGAACTTGCTTCTCCGCTCTATCAACTAACTCCTCGCAAGAAACGTCACCTTCGTTTGGTCCGAAGACTGCGAAAGCGCTTTCACGGCATTGAAGCAAGCCCTCACGTCGGGTCCGGTACTGTGCCACTTCGATTCAGCCGCACCCACCATCCCTCACACCAACGCAAGTAGTCATAATCTAGGTGCAGTACTCTTGCAGCGTGACAAAAACTGACGTAAACGCATCGTTGCTTACGCAAGTCGCGTTCTTGCCGCTGCAGAGAAGGAGTACACTATCACCGAGCAGGAGTGCCTTGCTGTTGTATGGGCAGTGGAACGATTCTTACCACTTCTTCACGGCTGTCATTTTACCATCGTTACCGACCATAACGCCCTATGCTGGCTTTCATCACTCAAAAATTTATCGGGTCGCCTCAGTCACTGGGTGCTTTGCTTGCAGGAATAGGATTTCGATGTCGCCTACAGATCAGGGAAGAAGCATCAAGATGCTGACGCTCTATCGCGCTGTCCTTTGCCCGGTGGAGGCCACTCACCATCGATACTCCAAAACAATAACACCTCTCTAATCGCAGCGCTAAGTTCATCACCTGACGCCCTATTCGTTTTTGTTTCACAACGATGTGTCGACCCATACTGCTGCACCACTGTTGAATGCTTCACCGGCTCTACTACATCTCCAAACGCCAGACTCCGTCGACAACTTAAACAATTTAAGCTTGTTGGTGGTGCTTCATACCACTACATTTACCACATCGATGCCAACAAGTGGGTACCCGTCATCCAACGTTCTCTGCAACGTGAACTTACGGAAGCCTTTCTTGATGATCCAACCACCGCTCATACAGGCTATCACAACTTACAAAAAAATACGAAGTCGTTGTTTTTGGCCTGGCCTCTCTTCAGCCGTCGCTAAGCACGTCGCCTCCTGTGTCTATTGCCAACGGCGAAAACAGCCGACAATAGCTCCGGCTGGTCTGATGCAACTTCTTCCTTGTTTCACCTCGTCTTTTGAAGTCGTTGGAATCGACTTGTATGGCCCCTTTCTTATATCATACAATGGGAATTGCTGGATTGTCACGGCCGTCGGCCACCTTACCCGCTACACAGAAAGCGCTTCCATACAATCTCGGACTGCCACTGAGGCCGCCGATTTTTTTCTTCACCGCATCTTTTTGCACCATGAAGCTCCACGCATTCTCCTGAGCGATCGTGGCAACGTCTTTTTCTCTTCTATTGTCGAGAAAGTTTTGTGTTCCTGGAACACTGTTCGCAAGACCACTTCTAGCTACCACCCGCAGACCAACGGTTTGACTGAACGCCTTCATCGGACACTTTCGGACATGATCGCCGCCATGTACATTCACCCCAACCACACGAGTTGGGATGCAATTCTAGCCTTCGTGACATTTGCTTATAATACGGCTGCTCAACGCACTACCGGCTTTTCTCCATTTTTTTCTCGTTCATGGTCGCTCGCTGAGTTTCGCTCTAGACGTGTCTTTCCTTTCGGCCCCTACATCCTCGACGGTTCCTTCCTCTGAAGAATTTTTATATCGCCTCGCACACTGCCCTTACTTGGCCCGCGTTAACACCAACCTCTCTCAAGACACTCGAAAATCTCGCAACGACTCGTCTCGCCGTGTTGCGAGTTTTTCCCCTGGTGATGAAGTTATTCTATGGACTCCACTGCGCGTCCCCAACTTACGCGACAAATTCATCATTCGCTTCATTGGGCTGTACACGGTGGTCGAACAGACATCTCCTCTCAATTACCGCGCTTCTCTTAGCACTAATCCTGATCATCGTTGCCGAGGGACAGAGGTAGTGCACGTATCAGGTTTAAAGCCTTACGCTCGATGCACTTCATAATACTCTCAGGTGACCAGGCGGCCACTTTCACTGCTCGGGGGAATTTAGTGTGAGCGCGATAAGCGAATAACCCTTCATTTTCTTTAGATATCATCATCACCTGTACATCTTCATCATCTGTAAATATCATCACCAGTGTGATTTAGCTCGAGCCTGGCTGAATAAACCGGTTCCTCACAATACATACGCAATACAGTTAATCAGTGTCATTGCCTCAAAGCGATACACTGGAATTCGCTTGGTAACAAGGATAGCGAAGGGGCGCTAACACAGTGATCTTTATTTTTTTTCAATGAAAAAGGCCTCTTACACTTAGGTGCAGCTTTACTTGCGCTTCTGCCTAGAATCTTTGTCTCAGAAAATTGTGCGTCACAACCACGCGAGATTACATGCGCAACCAGGTGCGCATACTCGTCATCGCATTTTGTTAATTTTGTGCGTTTTCTCTTCACTGGTCATTATTACGTTGTTCGGTTTGGCCAATGTCCACTTTTCCGCGGGATAAGTGTATGGAGTACGCAACTGCCGTGGAACACCTAACAAAGGCCCTCTCATGCTTCTTCTCGCAGCCGTGTTTCTTGCTATTGCACACACGTTGCCACAGTCTTCCAGTTTTTTCGGGTGAGCAAAACACCATCGGTAAGCCATGCCTGGCCAAAACTTTCTTGAGCTTGTGCGAGAATTCATAGATATATGGCACAACTTGTGGCGTAATCTTCAAAGGCTGGGTAGCAGTCATCGCTTCCGTGTTCCACGTTTAAACTTCTGCAGAAGTGATTCAGCAATGGCCGTAATTACCGATCGAGGAAACCCAGCAGCCTCTAACCGCGTCACCTGATTGAGGAAAGTAAGTTTCATGCTGTGTGGGCATGACCTCTTCAGCGCTGACTCCTAGAAAAGAGACGAAATGCCTCTCTTCACAATCTTTGAAAGGGCGGAATCGTGCGGCAACAACTCCTTCTCAACACGACAATGATATGACCAGCAAAAATGCGAATCGTTCCACGTGAGACACAAGTTTAAAAATTGCAGACAAGCTTCTTGTGGCAATTAAACAGCGAAGGAAAGCCCTCGTCCTAGTTTTACGAAAACGTTTAAAAGAAACTCAGGGGATGTAAGGTCTGCCTGCTTATCTAAAAGAATTAAAAATCGTCAACATGCCTAAAAACCTTTAGAACCTGCCCCCCCCCCTCAATAGAAGCATCGTCGAAGTCCCTGTCTACATCCGCTAAAAATAAATCACAAAAAACAGGCGCGACACAGGAACCAATGCAGATTTCCTGCCGCTGAAGAAAGGGCTTTTTGTCAAACATTATAAAGGGTACATTGAGATAAAATTCTAAAAGCGATAAAAATTGTCAACATTAACGCCTGCGTCATTGATAAAACCAACGTCACCATTCTTTTCAATGCAGCATTTTACATAGGCTAGACGCTTGTCATGCGGCATGGAATAATATAGATCTACGACATCCACTGACAAGGAGCTACCTGTAGTATCACGAGACCGCAAAAAGTCGCACACATCACTTGAGCCTTTCGTACGGAAAGGGTCATTCACCACTAAATTCTTTAGCTTGCTCTGAAGAAATCTGCTAACGTTAATCTGCCAAGATTCTCCTTCACTAACATTATTGCGAAAAGGTGCATCCAGTTTGTGTGTATTGGCTGAGAAAAAACGCTGAGGTTGCTCTCTTTGCTGTTGTTTAAGTCCTTAGCTAACATCGTAAGCCCCGCAATCTTGCAAAAATCAGCAAACTTAGACTTAACGCGAGTCGCTACCAACTTAACTGGGTGCACGTTCTCCTTGATAGCCGCTAAAGCCCTCTCTTTGTATGCTCCCTCAGGCATGGCCACAAAACAACCTTCTTTGTCGGCTAGCATTAACGTTAATTTATGGTCTTTAAAAAAACGAAACGACGTTATTTAGGCCTATTACTTTAGGCCTATCTTGATCCTGCGGTGCACATTTCAATAAACAGTTCATACCATCTTGTAGGCATCTGTCCCGGTCTTGATTGGCCTTCGTAGATAAGTCCCTGTTTAATCCGACAAGTTTATTGGCAGAAATGCGAGGTGGAACAGCCAACTTCAGTCCCTTTCGAAGCCATCTCTCTGTTTTTGAAGTGAACATTGGCCATACCGAACGACGTATTAATGACCGGTTAAGGCAACACGCCATAAAATTGGCAGCATATCCACGGAGTGAACAATGGAGAGTGGGGCAAAGCATTCGTTCTTGCTCCCGTCCGTCTATGCGCCCATCTGTGTGACCGTCCATGCTTCCATCCGCCCGTCCGTACGTGCGTCTGTTCGTGAGTCCATCCCTGCGTTCGTCCATGCATCTGCCCCTGCGTCCGTTCATGCATCCATCCATGCATCTGTCTGTGTGTCCGTTTGTCCATCTATTGAACCCTTCAAGTGCCGCTATCTCGCATGTTTTCATCATATATTCCCCATATAGAAGCACCGCCATTCAGCGGACATTCCAAGGCCTAAACGAGAGGTGAAACACACACACTTTCTTACGGCTTGCGCTTCGGGTCTACTTCCCACCTTTAACTACCTCGAGTTCATGGTATATACTAGTTCACTGTATTCATGACCCTGCGGCCCAACGTTCGCTAAACCTTTCTGAAAGCAAGGAGGTTACCACCAGCGAGCATAACGTAACAACCTTTTCCTGTCAGATAGTGCTTACTGTGCATGGCAATGGCTGTTGATGGGAAATGAGAGACAGGAGAATTCGGCTTTTACTTTCTTATGACTTGCGTTTCGTATTTGCTTCCAACCTTTAACCTACTCGAGTTCCTTCATGGTATATACTAGTTCATTGTATTCATGGCACTGCGGCTCAACGCTCGCTAAACCTTTCTAAAACTAAGGAGGTTACACCGAGTGAGTATAACGTAGCAACCCTCTCTTGTCAGATAGCGCTCAAAGCACATGCCAATGGTGGCTATTGGGGATCGCAGCATGCGCGTTAACTAAAAGCTGATTGCTCCTGTCTCTCATTTCCCATTAGCAGTCAATGGCATGTACATTGAGCATAATTTTTTATTGTTCAACAACGCACAGAAGAAATCTCTCACCGGCACCACCTTGGAAGTCAAAATGTCATACTTAAAAACACACTACAACAGCTACGAGGGACGAACAAGTGCTGCTATAAGGAGCTTCGCCCCTAAAAAATTGACAAAACGAGATGACAAGTATGCGCACCTGGTTGCGCATGGCATCGCATGTGGCTGTGACGCACGATTCTCTGAGACGAAGATTCAAGACACAAGTGCAAGTAAAACTGCACGTGAAGTGTTAGGGGCCTTTTTCATTGAAAACAAAAATAAAGATCACTGTGTAAGCTGCCCTTCACTATCGTTGTTACCAAGCGAATTCCAGTTTATCGCGTTGAGGCTATGACATTGATTAACTGTATGTATTGAAATTGTATGCTCTTGGCCTTCTATGGTGTTAGTGCGCACATGTGTCATGTATATATTGAAGCCTTCGATCTGTGAATAAAGCAGTTGGAAGCTAGCGCTGTGTAAGTTTGATGCCTGGGTGTGTGCGTGTGTGAGTGATCGTGTCTTGTTTTCACGCTCGAATGAACTTTTAGAGATAATAACAATTATCTGGGCGTAGGATAAGCAATAAGACCGAGTACCTAAGGGAACACGAAACATACGTATTGAATAACGGTAACATGAATGCAGCGGTGATGAAAAAGAGGGCACTGTGCAATCACATTAAGTATGATGTTGTGAGAAAAAATTGGAAAGAGATCATGGTTCCTGGTCTGACTTTCGGCAATGTAGTGGTGAGCGCGAGATCAGAGGTTCAAGCAAGATGAGAAAATAAGCAACGTGGAATAGGTAGGCTTGCTTAAGGAGCTCACGGGAATAGACCAAATCAGGGAGTACAAGGTGATATGCGATGGACATGATTTGACGACAGGGAAGCTAGCAGAAAGATAAAATGTGAGGAGCGATTGAGTGAAAGGGGGGAGGTGCTTTAGGCTAAAAAGGTTTTCACCAATTTGCACATGAGGAATGCCGATACGAAATAAAGGAAGTGAACCAGAAAATTGACGTGTAAATACTTAGAAAACAGCATGGGGCCAAACCAAAAACAACTATCGGTTAAGAAGCGGGTGAAGGAAACGGAGATCGACATGTTGAGAATAGGCATGATTAAGAAGTCGGTATTTGAGATCTATAGAACTTTTAAGCAGGAAATTGCATGAGAATTCTCGGGGTAGTTTTTTACTGTTTTAGGCCAGGACGGGAGTACTGCGAACCAAGGCATATGAGGTCAAATACGAAGAGGTAGACACGGTACGCAGTGGGTGTGGAGAGCACGAAGAAACTGCCGAACACTTGATAACATTCAGTAAAGGCTTAGCCCTTTAGTTCAGAAGGATGGCACATAGTTGTTCAAAGTACTCGGGTTCAGGGACAGGGAAGGCAAAATAGACTTTAAGGAGGTACAAATAACTAGAAGGAGGTTATCTGATTGAAGGCTACAATCAATGCAGGGGTCAAAATGAAATCCTTCACTGCAAATTCCAGTCCTTAACTTCACTTTTTAAAGAAAAAAAAGATAAATCCAATTTTTGGTTGACTAAGAATTGCGGATAGGTGGCGTTAGCTGCCACCCGATCTAAAGGGTACAGCCATATCAATCCACCCACCATCCTGAGCGCCTGTGGATTCATGGCACTGCATGGGTTGCCGCCGGCTTGAGAAGAGTTTCATCGCGCATTGTGTTTAAATGTGGCGCGTATCTTGAATTGTTTTATTTAATGCGACTTTGAGAATCGTGTTTTGTATTTTAGTTGACATTTCAGTGCAATATTTTTCAAATAGAAGCGCCATTCAGATACGACACATCTATCAGCGTGCAAAACTTAGAAAGCACAATGACAGATGTAGGTTGTAAAGAGTGCTGACCGCCAAAGGTTTATTCAACTTGGGATATCAGGTTGTGTATACAACGGTAGGCTTGTTGCCGTTGGCGTGCATTGAGCTGGCTTGCAGTTACTCTCTGGGAAGAAAGGACAAGGACTGTGACATTTGACAGTGGCCGCGGCAGTCATTGCGCATAGAGAACAACCCAATATCGACAGTAATTTGCAGATAAATACCTTCGTCCCAAACAGCAAATTCAAATCACAGGTACATGAAAAAGCATTGAAAAACGCTCTGCCAGTGTTTTGAAACGAAACCGCACTTACAATCCCTTATTCAAGTCATTTTGGTAGCACATCCCGTGGTTCAAATGAGTAAAGAAGGTAATTTGTGTCTGTTGAAAAGGCCGACTCATTCACATTTTTATGCTGCCACATAATTGATTAGATTGATTAGAAAGGACAAAAATAATGGTGCTTACAGCAGTTATCTCAACCACTATAACAACCAAAACAAGTGAAAACAAAACAAAAAAAAATATCTTTCTTCGCGCTGCAGCACCGAGTGACCTACAGATTTGGCTAGAGTTACTGTATACGCTACATTAGGTAGCAAAGTTGCGCCAAGAAACGCCATCTTGGGTTCAAATGTCTTACGGGAAAGCCACTCACCACCCACGTAGGAGCAGCACTCGCGCTTATAGCGTTACCTTATTTATTTTTCGCTTTCTTTTCTTTTTATTTTTATGAAGGTAGGAGACAGACTCAGTTGCTCTGATCACGCCTGGAAGCCTTGATATTATGTTTACGTTTTTGCTAAGTAATAACAAAAAAACGTGCGTACATATGTATTCATTTATTTTTTATTTATTTATTCATGTTACCCTACAGGCCCCACAGGAGCATTGAGTAGGGGGGGGGGTTACAGTAAATTTACAATACATAAAGCATAAAAAGAAATATATCGAAGAAAACAAAGAAAATTGTACAATGGAAGGGAGAAGAACAAACGCTATATGCAAATGCAGCAAAATACAAAATGAAAAAAATAAAGCATCTTTATACAAAATAAAGAGAACATAAATTTGCAGTAGCTCACGAAATTCGGCCGGATCTCTCAAAGAAACAATTTCATCCGGAAGGCTAATCCAAACTGCGATGGCGCGTGGCAATGCAGAATTATTGAATGACTGTGTGTTGCCGAAGATGCGTCTGAAACTGAGATGATTATGAAGTCGACTAGATGTACGCGAAGGAATGTCAAGCGATAGACGACTGGTCCACGAGTTGTAGTAGTACTTATGGAGAAGGCATAGAGGAATGACAGAGCAGCGGGAATACAAGTTAGTAAGGGCAATATCGCGTTTGATTTGGGTGATGCTGGAGTGGCGGTTATACATTGAAGTGATGAAGCGGGCTGCACGATTTTGGATGGATTCCAGTTTATCTATTAGGTATTGTTAATGCGGAGGCCAGATCGATGAAGCGTATTCCAGCTGAGGACGTACAAACGTTTGGTAGGCCTGCTGCCGAATGGTAGATGGGGAATGATGAAGATTCCGGCGCAAGAATTCCAGAGTTCTGTTTGCTTTCACGCATATCTTGTCAATGTGAGTACACCAGGCAAGATTAGTACGAAAATGAACACCAAGGTATTTGTATGTAAATGAACGGGGAATTACAGCTGAGCAGATAGAGTAAGAAAAGTTAAAAACCAATTTCCTACGGGTGAAAGAAAGTAAGCAGCACTTAGATGTGTTAAGCGTCATATGCCAACGGTCACACCACTGATTTATTAAGTCGACGTCTTTTTGTAAATGTACGTGGTCTTCTTCAGAGTTAATAGTTGTGTACACTACGCAGTCATCCGCGAAAAGATGAATCGAGGAAGAAATGTTACAAGGCAAATCATTTTTATAAATAATAAAAAGAAGAGGGCCTAATACACTGCCCTGGGGCACACTTGATGAAACAAATGAAGTAGAGGAGCTGAAGTTATTGACAAATGTAAACTGCTGTCGATTGGACAAAAAACTTCTAAGCCAAGATAATGTTGATGAGTCGAGTTTAAGTGCAGAGAGCTTAGCTATTAGGCGACAATGGGCAACTCTGTCAAATGATTTCGCATAGCCTAAAAAGATGCAGTCAACAAATTTATTACTATTCATGCCATTATGTAAATCAGACGTACATTCTAATAGCTGAGTATCACAAGATAACGCTTTCCAAAAATCATGCTGATTTAGAAAGAAGTTATTTGACTCAAGATGGCTGTATATATGAGAGGTGATGATGTGTTCAAGCAGCTTGCAACAGATGCATGTTAGCGAAATGGGGCGGTAGTTACCGGGTGTGTGTTTGTTACCATTCTTGAATATCGGGATAACCTTTGCTATCTTCCAGTCAGTGGGAAGTTGACCAGAAGATAAAGACTGTTGAAAAATGTGGCATAAAATTTGACTGGAGGAAGCGGATGTGTTTCTAAGTACCTTGGAATTAATATTGTCAACACCACACGATGTAGACAGCTTCAGACTGTGTATAAGTGTAGGTATGCCTTCAACAGTAACAATGATGGGAGACATGAAGCAGTACTCACGATCGGGGACACAGGGAACCGAAAAAAAGTATTGATTAGTAAAAAACGAGCAAAAAAACGAATTGAAGGTTGAAGCACACTCACATGCAGAGACAGGAACATTATAGGCATTATGTAATGTAACAATGTCACTGCCCCGGTCAGGCGAAATGGCACGCCAAAACTTTTTAGGGTTAGCCAGTAAAAGTGAAGACAGGTCGGCGGAAAAATATTTCTTTTTCGCTTTGGTAATTGCAAGACAGTAAGATTTTAAACAGTCTTTATACATAGACCATGGCTTAGAAGATGATAACCTTTTAGCTCAAGCATATAACCTTTTCTTTTTATTTCTGAGCGATCTAAGCGATTTATTAAACCAGGGGTTGGATTTGTCGTTAGAGATTTTTATTAGTGGAACATATTTATCAATAAGGAGTGCTATAACGTTTCTAATGAAATTCCAGTTATCCTGAACAGACCTGTTGGTGAATGAGGGAAGAAATGTATTGTGTAGGAAGACATCAATTTCAGAGTTCATTAGATCCTAATTTGCCTTGATATAATCCCTGATTACCTTGCGCTGAACACCCGGAAATTTTAGTGGAATATTAATTGAAAGCTGTAGAAGGTTGTGATCGCTAAAACCATCTAATTGCACAATTGTACCTATAGTATGTGGCTCTGTCAGAGTAAGATCTAAAATATTAGTATCGCGAGTGGGCTCTGAGACAAGCTGGGTGAAATTGAATCACGACATAGTTCGATGAATTCACTTGACGCACTGTTCGAAAAAGACGTGCGAGACCAATTAATATCAGGAAAATTAATATCACCGAATAAGTAAATTTTTCTGGGGGGAAACAGGTCAAGAGCTCTGGAAATACTTCTGTGAAGCTCAGACACGAAAAGGTGGTCACTGGACGGAGGGCGATAGCATACGCCCATCAGTAATTTTCCAGCTAAAGTAGGACAGGCGACCCAGACTATATCAAGGGGAGTGTCAGTATCGACAAGGAAAGAAGATATAGTTCGTTTGATGGCTAACAGCACGCCGCCACCCCTTTTATGTGCCCGGTCATGGTGTGATAAATGGAGTACTGATTTGAAGCATGATATAGCTCAGTGTCGCATACGTCAGCGTGAAGCCAAGTCTCGATTAGCAATAGAATATCTGATTTACTGTCCTCGAGATATGAATCAATATTTATAGCAGGCTACACATTAGCTTCGGCTTCTTTTGCACTGTTTTTCCTATTTACATATATAAAATTATTCTGCAATCTTGATCGCTATCGAACCAGGGATGGAATATTTTCATCGCGTTGGGCTCATTCGTTACCTGTGTGAGTTAACCAGCTAAAGCTTTGTAGTCTCCAACTGAAACGAGTTGGATAGCGATCGAGAGTAGCCGTGTGACGCCCGCGTAAGGCGCGCATCTCGTATTACGATCGTATTACGGTCGCGGCTCACGACCATTGATGTGAATCGTTGTTCAACAACGCTGTCGTGTCTAACAATCTTTTCGCTTAAGGTTTCAAACTGCATTCAAATCACGCACTAACAGCAACACCTTGCTGACTCAAAACGCTCTAGTTTAAATTCTCCCTTTATATTTATCGTGTTATACGCCAGACTAATATGGACGTATGCAGATGAAAAACGCTGCCCAACTTTGCATATATAACGTATTCACTACGGCATTTGTGGTTAAAACAAATAAAACAATTTTGGCGGTGCCCACGGCAGATGCAGATTATACATATATATAAATATATATATAGGCAGGCATGGTGGTTGAGTGGCCGTAGCGTTGCATAAATATATATATTTACAAATGATGGGGGGAAATTCAATGGATCCGGTGGAAAATGCGGTAGAAAAAGAGGTCGACAAACGTGCGAAAAAACACTAGTTTTACTAACGTTTAGGCAGGTGGGCCTGCCTTCGTCGAAGTGAATGGTTACACATGGCACACAGGGCACATATATAAGCCGTTTTTTCGCGTATCACACGGCTGTCATTATCAGTAGTTTAGGAAACAAGATATATCACCAAAGGTGCGTGGCTATAGTGCATATAGAGCTGAAAACGCGTATCATTATACAATAGTGAATTGGCACGTATTAGATACCCTACAACTTGTGTGGAATGAAACAGGTCAGCAAAATAACAGACTGCGCACGCAGTAGCTCACTTGGTCATACGTTCTGCGGGATAACCACAGCCTAAAAACATTCAGTAAGCCTTTAAAAAAGAAAAAGAAGATTACAGAGATAAACAAAATCACAAAGCATAGCAATAACGTCCAGACGCTTGGTTGCCATCCTTGCAAAAAGCCCCGCTGTCAAGTGTTTGCACACAACAACACTGGCAGCCAGTACTGCGACGAACTTCAAGTTCAAAATTAAGGGCAGTTTTACTTGTGATACTGCAAATGTCGTATATTTGCTAGAATGCTCAATCTGTCATGTACAATACATAGGTCATACTGAAACCGCCTTTCGATACCGTTTCAATAATCATAAAGCTCATGTGCATGCCCTTCCTAACTTACCGATTTCAAGGCATGTCACCGAGGCAGGTCATTCATTCAGTAACATGATAGCTACAATACTGGAATCGGGTTTTAAATCACACCATGAACGCGAAGTAAAAGAGTCATTTTTAATTCATAAATTCAAAACACTATCTGCCGGCATGAACGAGAGCCCGGGTACGCTTACTTGCACATTGCCTTAGTAAATCGCTTTTTTGTTTTACTGACAAGTTTATATTCTTCGCACGATGTTGGCCTATTGTCAAATATTACATACATAATGTAGGTGGCCTTTGTTGCTTCACCATTTTACTCGCATTCATTTTGCTCAGCCTGCTTTGTGATTTTGTTTATCTCTCTAAACTTCTTTTTCTTTTTTAAAGGCTTACTGAATGTTTTTAGGCTGTGGTTATCCCGCAGAACGTATGACCAAGTGAGCTACTGCGTGCGCAGTCTGTTATTTTGCTGACCTGTTTCATTCCACACAAGTTGTAGGGTATCTAATACGTGCCAATTCACTATTGTATATTGATACGCGTTTTCAGCTGTATATGCACTATAGCCACGTACTTTTGGTGATATTTAATCTTGTTTCCTAAACTACTGATAATGACTTAGCCGTGTGATACGCAAAAAAAAACGGCTTATATATGTGCCCTGTGTGCAATGTGTAACCATTCACTCCGACGAAGGCAGGCCCACCTTCCGAAACGTTAGTAAAACTAGTGTTTTTTCGCACGTTTGTCGACTTCTTTTTCTACCATATATATATATATATATATAGAGAGAGAGAGAGAGAGAAAGAGAGAGAGAGACACGTGCATGGGCGTCAGCGCAGAGAAGTGGAAAAGGGGCCCTTGCCCCCTTCAAGCCACAACAGCACATGCCCTCCCCCAAGTTAGCACAGTGCTCTCGCTCTACCTAAGCCACAATGCAACATTGGTTCGCACCCTTAAGAGAAAGTCCTGTCGACGACAATGGCCGAACGTTTATTCCTTCCGACTGAATACTAATATTTCTATAGCAACACCCGCCGCACCCGCATATAATCACATGGATTCTACGTAGTACAATTAAACACGGAATGCATTTGCTGCCGCATGGCTAGACTAATGAAGAAGCGCGGCGAGAATGACAACAGACGCGGTCAACCCCGCGTGATCAGCCCGGCATCTACGTAGCGTTGGCTTCTCCGCAGTGAAAATGATCCACCTATGACCACGTGATGGCGCTCGGCGAATAGGGGCGCTGAACTTCTGTAGGCAGAGAAAGCGGTGCCCGGAAAACAGTGGCGCAACTCTGCTACCTCTAGAATGGGTTAAGGTCCCTAGATGAGACATGTTTCCAAGGTAGCGACACCTTTCCCTTTCCTCTTCACCTATGTTCCTGAAGCGCCCCCTAGAAGGTTTAAAACTTCCATCCAAAAGCGAATGTTTGGGTTCCGTTGCTACAGTGAATAGATGTAAATGAAACGAAATGGAACGAAACAAGACGTAGAATAAACAGTTACGTTTATGAACATAAACGGCACAACACAAGAGCAAGCGGGATGTGCGTTACTCAACCGGCAACGTTGTGCAGTTCTATACTCTACACCACTATCCATGGCGTCTCGCAGTACATCGTAGTTCCACGGCCGCGGTATTTCGTCCAGTTCTAACTAGTCCACTTCTCCGATTGTGTTTCGTTCGTGCTGTGACACAGTGAACGTGCTTCTTGCTGGATCCTAAGTGGCCACAGGGTGTGACGTTGTGACGATTGATTACAACGGGCTTGTGCCAGGCTGGTACGAACACTCGTCCAGCAGCACTGCGATGACGTTTTTTTTAAATGTGCCCATTTGGACAATCGTGATGCCAAGTGATTCTGATGCGGTGCTGGGAGCTTCCTGAAAAGTGAGAGTTCTACTGGTGAAGTGCCTCGAAGCAGCGCGTTTCGGCTCATGCGGGAACTGGTCAAGAGTGAAATGTTTCTGAAGGTGCGTTAATTACAACCTACAGCTGCTCTGTATACGTGCATACCCACATGTATTTGTACCAACTGTCATGCACTAGACCCTCATTAGACGCGCGCCTGGCGTTTCAATAAAAACCGACAAGTGAACTCGCTTCGCAGATCCCCGTCGACATACGTTGGCGGAGTTGCACGAAAGCATTCGCGTGAAATGGTTCATAGTTGCACTTAATGGTGCGCTTCATCTCGGAAAGCACGAGGTAAGCTGAAGAGAGCGAAACAATTTTCTGTTGTTTACGGCAACGCAGCATAGCCGAAAAACGCAGACATTGCATTGAACGAGCATGGCGAAACAATCTTGGTCGACTTAGCGCACACCGAAACGTTCCTCCTCTTCAGTTTATGTTCTGGCTACGATTTCGTCTTTGGTCATGGCGAGAATCCGGCTTGAGCCATATGCGCATGCGTACTCGTTTTGAACCTTTTGCAAAATAATAAATAACACCACCAGCCATTTGCAAGATCACGTGCAAGTAATGCACCAATTACAGACGCGGATGGCAGAGAAAAAGAGGAGTAATCGAGAGAGTGAGGAGGACGGCTCGAGAACAATGAGTGACGCTACCTTGAAAACTTGTTTCATCTAGGGACCTTAGAATGGGTTAGGTTGCAGTGTCACAGGGTGCATAGCGGCAGGCGCCTGTAATAGAAAGGGCATGCTGGTGCTAACTCGCTGGGCAGGTCAGTAGTAATCCCGGCATTCACTTGTATCTAGCAGCTGGCCAGTTGTGATGAGTGAAGAAAGCGACGACAACGACGGAAGTGCGGGGCAAGGCGCGTGTAATGTGCGCGTGAGTGTCAGCCAATCAGCTGATGACCTGTGGTGACACATAGAGGTGGCGTGCCACGATTGGGCCACGTGTGACCATTACGTGCCGGTAAGCTTTGTGGCTGGGGACGAGCCGAAGCAGCGGCAGACGGGAGGCAGCGGGCCGAAGCGTCGGACGCAGGCGATCCAGGTTCCGGCCAGGGAACGCGGCTGTCCACGCTACTGCCGTCCAACTACAAACTGGAGTGACGTTGCCGGCACGAGTACTGCATCTCGGGGCGCGGCCTGGCCTGCTGTTCTCTTCCTTGCCGAGGGAATCGCGGATCTCGGCGCGGCGTCTCCGTGGTCAGACGTTCGGCACAGCGACGTACGTGGCCTGGCTAATGGTCACCGTTGCGCCGAGCATCGCGTCTCGACGCAAGCTGTTCGCTGGACGAGCTGGCCCATTACACACACGCATGGAGCATCGTGTCTACGATGCGGGTTGACTGCTCTGTAGTCGTACCCACGCCCCCACTCCGCCAAGCGTCACCGTCACCAGAGCGTCGCACATCGAGACGCAACCCGCTTCCGATCAACTACCACCGCCTCCTGCCTTGCACCTCGGCGTTCGTCGGGGCCCGCATCTTATTGTGAGGTTTTGGAACTCTGCGCCTTGAACTCGCGTTCATTTCTTTTATCATTCGATCAGACAGTTTTGTTAATTATTCGCTTTCGCGGGTTTTCTCGTTCTGTGTTCTGTTTTTATCTTTCGTGCTCTGTCATAAACGTCGTGTGTATTGTTACCGCGTCGTCTCAAAGTCTATTTCTCCTCGCATGACACGCAAAACAAGCGTTGACGAGCCTTAGTCCCGATAAAGAAGAATATTTTCATTACACCAGGTTTCTCTCTAGGCAATTTTGTGAGAAACTTTATGGCTTGACGTCCAGGGCATGTCCATAAAGAGTGAATGTACGAGCAGCGCAACCTAGAAGTAGTTACAGCGTAGCTACGGAAGTGCGAAAAAAATTGCCCGCAGCTTCCCTCGGGGAGGATGCGGAGCATATAATTGGTTAACGGGGTGTTAAAGTGCGACTTACTTGGGTCGATGGCTAAATTGGTTAACGTGGTTGTGAAATGGGGTGTTAAATTGCGACTTACTTGGGTCGATGGCTAAATTGGTTAACGTGGTTGTAGGAGGGGGTGTTAAATGAGTGAACACGTACACACGTATGCGAAAGGGTGGCGCTGGTCGAAGCGACGTCGATCATTGTGTTTGTGGATTCGTTGGAATTCATTTCACCGCGAACTTCGACGTCGACGCGCCGTACAAACCAACGGACGAGCGGCAACTGAGCGAGCGAGCGCCGACCTTGAGTATATATACAGCGCGACGGCGCATGCGCTGTCAGCTGTCGAATGTTCTCGAAGGAGAAGCGCGCGCGCGGCACAGATGGCGACGGCGCGACGGCGCATGCGCTGTCAGCTGTCGAATGTTCTCTAAGGAGAAGCGCGCGCGGCACAGATGGTGGGCGACGGCGCGACGGCGGATGCGCGCGCGTCAGCTGTCGAATGTTCGAGAAGCGGTGCGGACGGCGCGGACGGCGCACTACAAGGCGCGAGTATAAGATGCTTCCGCATCTAAAAAAGGATAGAAAAGAGCACTGTTCATGACACCTGTTCGCGTGCCATCTACATGGCCTCGACGACAACTCGGGTGCGCTCATCCCTGTGCTTATACGGCGTCCCTTAGTCCTTGAAGAGGGGCTCACAGTTGCACTCAGTGCAGTGCTGAACAAGAAAACCATCGTTCCCGTTTATAACGTTGTTAGCGTGTTCCCTCAGTCGATTGTTGAGACACGTACCTCCCGGTAGTTCCGACGTAACAGGCACCACAGGAAAGGGGGGTCCTATAGACAACTCCCCGAGAACATGCCACATACTTGTACCTATGCTTATTTTTACATCGAGTGGATGACTGCTTTTTCAGGGGGCTTGCAGATTTGGGGAGACTGATTAATTTGGACGGCGCAGAGAACAGCACACGAACACCCGCACGTTTTCAGATATTTTTTCGAGCTTGTGTGATATCTGGTGTTTGTATGAAACAACAGCTATCCTTTCACGCTCTGTACCCGTGTTGCTCGGATCCTGTCCCTGCTTCTGCTCTACCCTTCTCCAGGAATTGTAGACGTAACATGTCGCGTCTTCTCTCGGCGGCGGCCGGTCCCCTCACCGTAACTGAAGCGGGAAGTGCAAGAAAAAAAATTACGTCTTACGAACCAGACACGATATCAAAAACGACTCCCGTTTTTTAATACTACGCAACCACCAGAACATTTGAGGCCTGATTTCAATAACGTGCCACTAAGTGTCTTTCTTCCCAGACAATCTGAATATTTTTCCACGCAGCCAAGGGAACGGAACCAATTTTGACACACTTTGGCCTCTTTAAACAACAATTTCAAATTGCAAGATGTTTCAGCGCGCGAACAAAGGAAAAAGGACAGGGTAGACAGAAAGAGCGCTGTAGACAGCGCTCTTTCTGTCTACCCTGTCCTTTTTCTTTTGTTCGCGCGCTGAAACATCTTGCAATATGACTACGCACCAACTAGCCCAAGTTTCCACTCTTGTGAGTAACAATTTCAAAGCTTAGAAAATGAATTTCAAAAAGGACCCATGGTTTTAGATTGACCAATAAACGTCCTTTCGATTATTATAATGCGTTATTTCGTAGCTAAAGGCGTGTAGCTTCCTGAGTCATTTTTGTCAACCTTATAAACCGTTTTCATAATAATAAAGCTGGCTTTTCTGCAATGTAACGTGCATAGCGAAGAAGCCAGCTAAGATTTAGTAAATAGCGTGTTGCATTGTTTGCTTACACTCTGACGAGGAAAACGCGTACATGTGCAACTAGGGCCTCAGTTACATTTGATGAACGGCAGATACTGCCGTTAGTGGGCGAATATGCAGTGCAGGGAAGCGAACTTGCGGTGTACAAAATGTGCTTCTTAGTTGTTTTTTAGGCCCACATTTCCATCGGTGTTTTTCAGAGCTGCTCACTGTGCTCACAATGTTTTTTAATTGCATGTATTTTGTCTTGCGTTTACTTTCTCACGTATCACTTGTATAAATAATGACGAGGTTTGAACTGCAATTCGTGCACCAAATAGAGGACTAAGAATTGCTGCAGTGAAAATAGAATGCGTTGTGAGTAATATCATTCGGAATAACCATATCGTGCAAGAGTACCTAAAATCTGAAGCATTCAATAATGAACTTAAGTAACTTTGAGCGTATCTGTCTTTCTATCCAGCCGCTTACGACTTTGTACTCTTCGGACCATATTGTTCATGAAGTTTATATCAAAACTGGTGGGACATAACATGACTGTAGGACGATCATAAATGACAGGTCATATTAAAATCATGTCTTGCTTCTCATGAAGAACATTGTTTATATGCCATGGTCATGGTGCTATAGTGGCCATTTTGTTAACTTGATGTGTACCAAAATTGATACTATGAGACATTTGTGTATGGCTAACATAAATGATAGATAGTAATGTGAAAATCATGACATATATGTCATGTAGCAAGACAATATGGCATACGCATGATGCATATGTGGCCGTTTCGCTAGCTTTACATGTTCCCAATTTTAAATTTGCACACGTGACTGTATGACAATTACTGTAGGAGCTAAGATCATAATCATGAAATCCATGGCATGTACAACATGATTTACGTGCCCTTCTCACTGTGGGCAAACGACCATGTCGCTAGCTTGTACAACCAAATTGATATTGCTTAATATGATGGTAATACAAACTAAATTACATGTCTGCACAAGTAAATTACGACATTCGTGTTATGTAAACAAAGCTTACTCCTTGCAGGCTGCTTCACAATACACCAGCTGAGTATGCGTTAGATAAAAAATCAAATACGCTATACTCGTAACTCAAACAGAAATGGAAAGCGTTACCACCCTGCGTTACTTCCATAAAACGGTAGCGCGTTACCGGTACAGTTACCAAAAAAAAGTAATGAACTGTTACCAGGACCATTATTCCGCGGTCATAAGTTTTAAAATGTCTCTTTGCTGCTGGATCTCAAATAACAAATTTTAAAATCTCAAATATATGATAAAACTTCTAAACTAAACTCGGATTATACCCAAAATGCTCATTTAACGCAAGTTACTTGCACAAATGTACCGAAACTTTGCATTGTTCATCAGCTATCCGGAAGAAAGCATCATGAAACTCAAGAAAGTTAGTTTCTTTTTCCAGTTCTTAACCACACATCTACTGGACATCGCTCTGATATTGTACACCAGGTGCCAGTACAGGCAATCATGAAGGCCTGCATTGGCGCCTTCCTTTATTTATTTTTTAAGGCGGGGCGCTTGTACTATTATAACAAATGCACAACTTTAGTGGAAGTAAAGAAATGCTTTATTGGCATACGCACGAAAAAATATCTGCGTAAACATTTTTTTGTTTCAACCTGTATAGTCACCACAAAAGCTTGCGAGCGCTCATGTGAAGCTGTTCAAGCTTCAGCGTGTAATAAAGCTGGAACACATTCACATAACCAACAACATAGTTGCCATCGCAGAGACAAAGAAGCAAAACTTGTTCTGGAAGCAAAGTTGATAAGTCTTATCGAATTTGTATAAACTACAACGTATTCACTATCATGAAATATTGCATATTTAGACATTTCTCAAAAATAATTTTCTGCGCTTTACAAGTTTTAAACTATGTTATTTGCCCTTTGTTGAGCATACACTTCATGCGCAAAATGTCTTATTTGTAACGCTAATATTTGAGTTAACATAGTTTTTATGCATAATATAATAAACATCTGTGGTTATTGTACTCTAGATCATATTTTAAATCAATTTTAGAATGACGCTCCTGTACGCTGAACGCACCACATCCATTTGACGTTTGTGGCGTCTACCGTGTTATTTGCATAAGTGGCTGTTAATATTGAAAACGAGCGTGACCCAGTGAGGTTCGTCGCCGGTGCTTCAATATTTGTCATTCTAGGGTTTCTGTTCTCGCCATTGACTATCAGCTGTAACTGAAAGTCAAGAGTCAGTAATTTTATTAAAATAACTTGCATTGACGTCACTATTGTCACCATCTTTAGATACCAGCTAGTGGAGATGCTGCGTGAACTCTTGCTCGACCGCACAGAGCAAGAAAAGGTGGCATCAGATTAGTGCCGGGGTGCTGTGCCATGCTCCCAAGCAGGCTACAAAGTTTGGGCGCTTTCTTCTAACCACTACTGCCAACATCCCCACCACTTCTTTGTGTTCTCCTTTGACGCAGCTGGCGCGCAAGGAGGTGGAGAAAGCACAAAAGAATGCGAGAGGTCCCGGCTACGGGATGGCGCGCGGTGCGTGCGTGGCCAGAGCAGACACCAGTGACCCTTCTCTAGTACTGCTTTCTCCTTCCCTTCTCTCCCACAAATATGCTCTTTTCTCTCCCCACTACCTATTCCCCGCGCGTCATTGTTGAGGTGACCTTCTTCAGAGAGAGACAGTAACGATTACGTGCTTTTCTCTTCCTCTTTTTCTTTAAAGACTACTTCGTGAACGATTCACTGTCATCCCTTGTCTCACTGACAGCCCCTCCATGCGTTTTTCGCTGGCTAGTTAAGTACCGCCAACTCTTTCTTCCCCACTCCCTTTACATCTGTCCTCCGACCAGCGGAAGTGGGGGTGCCCCGATGATGTTTCTGCTGCTTTTCCGATTCATGGACCATGTTTCGGCTAGCCGTCTGAAAATTTCACACCCCTTCACGCGCCCACTCCATCTCATTCATGCTGTCCCACCGCTCGGCCATTGACTCCGGCATGCAGCCTCGTGCGCCATTTCGAGGTGGCATTCCTTGCGAGCTTAGGAGGAAAGTCCAGACAGAACGACGACACAAAGACAAGAAGGACACGCAGGACTCGAAGGTTCTGTTCTCGTGCTATAACTATCGTCATGTCATACCAACTTTCCCAAGCTGCTACACTTGTGTCCTTCGTGTCCTTCTTGTCTCTGTGTCGTTGTTCTGTTCTCGCGCTATTACTATCGTCATGTCATACCAACTAGCCCAAGCCGTCACACTTCCAGAACTTGTGGAACAGAAAAATAATATTTACTTTCTCAAGTGTTTAGAAACAAAGGGGAAGAAAAAGAGTGGCGTAATAACTTCCTTTCGGAGGCTCTGGAACAAGGCAGCGGTGGTGGAACAATGGTTCACGCTAAGTTAAATATGTGGCTGTAAACGCACTGAAGGAGCTTTAGTCCCTTGCACTGGCGCTCTCAAGTGCGATAAAAGTTCATGATGGCTGTCACTTTCAGGTACCTAGCACAGCGAACCTGTCAGGGTCGTCACGTGCAACTTGTTTTAAATGCCAGTTTTTGTTGCTCATGTGGAAAATGTGTAATAAAAAGAGCTTGTGGTGTGTCGGCACCTATATTCTCGCATTTTGTGAGCAAAAATTAGCCCACGGTTGTTGGCCACCCAAGATCTAATGGCTTGTGTAAAAAAAGTATAAAAAGTTTACACATGCCCTCACGTGATGAGAAGACCAAAACATTTACGCCCGGAAAGCTTATAGATTAAGTGAGACTTGACGCTGCCCGACAGGCAGGCATAAAATTTTTCTGTAATGTTTATTTGTATGTATTTAAGGAGGAAAACTAGGAAGCCTAATTACGCAAAGGCAATGACATCAAAGCGCTAGAAATTTAATTGCCGAAATATAATTATTCCGAGAAGATAACACACCGCGAACTATACATGGACCATCTTGAAAACCACGTGAACTTTGATCAATTCGAAGAAAAATGAACGAAGACGCTGTGTAGTGTGCTCCCGGAAAGGAAAAGCTAAACTTATTTGCAGGGACTGTTATGTTTATATGTTTGACAAGAAAGTAGGTTCTGTCGCGCCGCGCCGTGGTGGCCTGAAGATTATGGCGCAATTGCTAACCTGAAGGTTGCAAGACCGCACCCTCGCTATGGCTGCTGTATTTTCAATGGAGGCGACAGTATTGAAGGTTCGTCTAGTTATATTCAGGTTCACGTTAAGGAACCGCAGGAATATTATTAAAATACTATTATTATTATTATTATTATTATTATTATATGGGAGCAGATTCTGAATGCTATTCGAGGTGTGAGAAGTGAGTGAAATGCAGCGCCAAAGTAGTTAGCAGTTATTGATCTTCCCGTAGAAGGTAAAGCCATAATCTCCAAAAAAGTCATGCTTTTCTGGCGCATCACCTCCTTGAGAAGTGAACAAGCTGGACTCGAGGACAACGTCAAGGAAGCGATTAGAGGCAATAACTACCACTCACAGAGCAAGAACCAATGTTTTACTAAAGCCCCCCCCCCCCCGCCCCTTGTTTCGGAAGACGTACGCGAGGCGGTATGCCGCCTGCATGGTGGGCTTGGTGTACGTAATTCTGCTTACTTGCGGTACAGTTTTTATTGGCCACACAGGCCAGTGCATAAAGGACAGAATTAGGGAACACAAACTTTTTGTGAAAAATAAATTTTCAGCACAATTGCATGTGTACTGTGGTTCTTGCAAGCGTGAGCCTGGGTTTTCCAGTCCCCCGTTTTCCAGCCTTAGTGGGTCAAATAACGAAACACAGTATACATTAAAAAGAAGAGAGAAATGCGTTTTAGCGATATCTGTTGCTCTGCAACGTGGAGAATTTATTTTTTAGGACTTTTTTTGTTTAGCGGCTTTTTCGTCATTATTCGTTTTTTTTTTGTAAATATGATCACGTTTATTGAGAAGCATGTAAGGTGATGAGCGTGCGCATGGTTGCTACGGTTATATATGCCACTGATGTTCTGAAAATGAAGTTAGTTGTGAGTTACGCCATCACTTTTCTTTCCTTATTCGTTTTTCCTTGATGGTACGCATGTTTTTTTTTAACTTGCGTTTCAGTAAGCATGTATCAACTAGCCAAACAGAAAAATTTATTAAGCTCATTGTGTGTGCCATGTAACGGGAAGATTATTTCTCAGCTTCCCTATGGGCAACCAGTATGATATCAGCGTTTCATATTTTGACACAACATGTTTGTATGAAATGCAATATAGATTACATGCACGTGACGTCATAATCATAGCTTCATCACATACTCGTTCACCAACATGGCACCGTCGACGTAAAGGCAGCATATTCACACCGCGTTTAACCTGCGTCAATATGATGACGATGCGGCGAGAATTTTGTTGGCCTCTGTCAGTCAATAACAAGAAAATTTTGACAGTACTAGAATAAACCTGAATGCATTAAAAAAGAGCTGACATAGGCAAACGCTGTCCTTCGTGTTTACTCTCGAGCTGTCGAAATTTTGTGGATGACGAAATACCAGCTCGCCCAAACACTCCCTTTAATCGGTTACGACACTAAGAGAAATTTGGAGACATAATGATGGCATTAACACATGACGTCACAAACATTGTGTGTGTCATGTGGTGGCCAACCAACATTGCAGATCAGTGACGTACGTCTATGCAAGGAATCAGTCATCTTTTCCACTACATATAGAGTTATGCATATTTTTCTTTTTTGAGGGCTTGAACCACATGCAAAGAGAACACGGCAGTTGGAAAAAAGATGCAAAGCGTATAAACTTTGTACAAAGCTGACTGAACCTTTATTCGAGCAAAATACTTTATGTTCGACTATAGCTAGGTGATGGAGACATTTTGTCGTTTCGGCATTTCAGTGTTTTGCCATTTTGCTTCTGCGGCATTTCAAATTTCAATTTTTCCTGAATTCGACCTTTTATGTTTTCTGTGTTTTAGTTTTAGCATTTTAATATTTCGTCATTTTCAATTTCGCTGTTCTGACTGCCTACAAAAAGCTGAAAATTACGAAGCTGAATTATGGAAAGGCCGATTGTGGGAACACCCTAAATTATATTGCCTAAAATCTTAATGCTGAAAATTAAAAATGCCGAAAAGACATAACGCTGGAGACCACGTGAAATGTCTTTCATTGACTGAAAGTTTTATTTCTTTGGAGGAAAATGGACGAACACGTGGTGTGGTGTGCTCCTAGAAAGAAAAACCTAAATCTTCAAGGACGCCAATTGATTGATTTGTGGGGTTTAACGTCCCAAAACCATCAATTGATTATGAGAGACGCCGTAGTGGAAGACTCCGGAAATTTTGACCACCTGGGGTTCTTTAACGTGCACCCAAATCTGAGTACATGGGCCTACAACATTTCCGCTTCCATCAGAAATGCAGCCACCACAGCCGAGATTTGATCCCACGACCTGCGGGTCAGCAGCCGAGTACCTTAGCCACTAAACCACCGTGGCGGGGCGACGCCAATTGAGCTCCGCTTCCGAGGGTAGAACGCGGTAGCGTAATCATGCTCTATGCACTGGCCTTCTCAACTGCTAGGTGCATGTCTCAATCATGCCGTGAGAAAACGAACGACTTTGCCTGTAACATTGGCGTTTGAAATTTTCTCAAAATGTCTGCTGCAAGTACACTTGAGTGCAGGCCATAGTTTTTCATTAGGTGAAATAGTGAAGGGGTTACTACGCGTATGAAAGGCAACAATGATGATGATGATATATGGTGTTTTTTGGCGCAAGGGCCATTTGATGGCCAAAGAGCGCCAGTTCATGAGACAGGAATGTGGACAATGGTTGTGATTAGCGGCTGTATAGGGGCCATAAAATTCCTCGCAGTAAAGCGGGTAAAACATACAAGTAATAAAATCATGACTATGCCGTGAAAGGTGTGCATGGTGTGAATAGGTGACAAAAGTTGGTGATAATGAAAAACGATGGTGGACATGTGTGACATTAGCACAAGTACCTCACACGTTAGTACCCTTGCGTGCAAGGGTCGTGAGGCAAGTGCTTTCCTGTGTAGCCACCGCAGCAAAAACCTCTCTAGAGAGGTCATGCTACGGTATGCCCGGGTATATGATATGAAAATTATGAATTTCCTTTAAAAACGCTAATAATGATTTGTGACTAAAAAGCGGTTCCCTACCGACGAACATTGCAGGGTGTAAAGGTATATGTTGTCGGTAGGGTAGTGGGAAGTGTTGTCTTCTTAGAGTGTCTAAATGATTACATTGAATTAAAACGTGAATAACTGTTAATGCCTCACCACATTTATCACACAATGGTGGATCACCACCAGACAAAAGATGTGTGTGTGTCGTGTATATGTGTCCTATCCTGAGTCTTGTTAGTGTTACCTCTGTTAGACGTGATTTTGATACTGGTGGCCAATGGCCAAGGTGTGGCTTGATAACGTGTAGTTTGTTTTGTGTGTGTGTATCCCACTTGCTCTGCCAGTAGTCCCTGAGTTTTCGTTTGAGCAACGGCTTAAGATCAAGGGCCGGAATCGATATGGGTGTAGTGGCGGTGCCCTCGTGGACGGATGCAGCAAGCTGATCCGCCATCACGTTGCCTTGAATCTCACGATGCCCTGGCACCCAGCACACTACAACATGTTGGTTGAGTGTGTAGAGTGTGCATAAAATGGAGTAAAGTGAGATGAGGACAGGGTTTTTTGTTTTTTAAGACTGTGCAGAGCCGTTACCACACTGAGGGAGTCTGTATAAATTACTGCTTTTTGTATTTGTAATTGTTTAATGTGTTTAGCTGCCACAAGTATCGCGTAAGCTTCCGCTGTGAAGATACTTGTGCCTGGATGTAGAGGGCCAGCATCCGAAAAGGAAGGGCCAACAGCAGCGTAGGACACAGAGGAGTTAGACTTGGAGGCATCTGTAAAAAACTCAGGACGTGTGTATTTGTGTTGAAGTTCCAGAAAATATGTTCGGATATGGGCAATGGGCGCATGTTTTGTAACCTCTAAAAAAGACACATCACAGTCTATAGTCTGCCACTGCCACGGTGGCGGGTATGCTACAGGAGCCATTAAACTGTGTTCGAGTGACACTCCAGTGTCCTCAGCTAGACCCTTCAGGCGAACTGAGAAGGGCTGCCTCATTGAAGGCCTGTTTTGAAAAAGAATGGAGCTCGATAAATCATTAATAGTAGAGTATGAGGGGTGCCTGTTGTCTGCTTTCACCTTAAGGAAGTATACAAAGGACATGTAAGTTCTTTGCAGATGAAGCGACCACTCATTTGACTCAACATAAAGGCTTTCTACGGGGCTGGTGCGAAAAGCACCCGTAGAAAGGCGGATGCCCAAATGGTGCAAGGGGTCCAGCATCTTCAAGGCACTTTGAGTAGCAGACTGATAGACAACGGCCCCATAATCTAAGCGGGTGCGAATGAGGCTTTTATAGAGGTTCATGAGGCATTGCCTATCACTGCCCCACGTAGTACGTGACAACACTTTTATAACATTCATGGCTTTTAAACATTTTGTTTTTAAATACTTTATGTACGGTACGAAGGTTAACTTGTTGTCCAAGATTAAGCCTAAGAATTTATACTCGGCTTTGACAGACAGACGTTGCCCGTTCAGTCGAATGTCAGGTTCCGAGTGCATGCCTCTCTTTCGAGAGAACAAGACACACGTGCTTTTTTGTGGGTTAAGTCGAAATCCGTTTTCATCTGCCCATTTGGAGACCTTATTTAAACCCAGCTGAACCTGCCGCTCACACATGGCCAAGTTGCATGACTTGAAGCCAAGCTGAACGTCGTCGACATATGTACAATAGAACATATTACGGGGAATGGACAAGTGCAAAGAATTCATTTTGATAATAAAAAGTGTGCAACTAAGCACGCCACCTTGTGGCACGCCTGTTTCCTGGACAAATGTTTGAGAGAGCACACTGCCCAGACGGACACGGAATGTCCGGTTTGACAGGTAGCTTTCGATTATATGAAACATTCTTCCGCGCACACCAAGGTGGGACAGGTCTCTTAGGATTCCAAAACGCCATGTTGTATCATACGCCTTTTCGATATCGAGAAACACAGAGAGAAAATATTGTTTATGGACAAAGGCGTCTCTGATCTGTGCCTCGATACGCACCAGATGGTCGGTGGTGGATCTACCCTCTCGAAACCCACATTGGTATGGGTCGAGCAATTTGTTTGTTTCTAAGTAGTGGAGTAAGCGGCAATTAATCATTTTTTCAAATAGCTTGCAGAGGCAGCTTGTTAACGCTATAGGTCTGTAACTTGATACAGTAGAGGGATCTTTTCCCTGCTTCAAAATTGGAATTATAACAGCCTCCTTCCAGGAGGAGGGGATCACACCCGAAAACCATATGCGATTATAAAGAGAGAGGAGGGTTTCTTTAGTTTCGGAGGGTAGTTCCTTCAGCATCGCGTACATTACGTTGTCAGAACCTGGGGTAGATGTATTACAGCAGCTGAGTGCTGTTCGCAGTTCTGCTAAGCAGAATGGTGCATTATATGCATCATTTCTTGCAGACTTTCCTTCTAACTTTTGTTTTTCTGTTCGTGCCATGTAATTCTGAAAGGATTCGGAGTAGTTTGAGGAGCTCGATATGTGTTCGAAATGTGTGCCAAGAAAGTTGGCTTGATCCTCCAAGCTTTCCCCGAGGCTATTAACTAGTGGAAGGGAATACGTTTGTTGGCCCTTAATTTTCTTTATCTTATTCCACACTTTTCCCTCGTCTGTGTACGAGTTGATACTCGATATAAACTTTGTCCAGCTCTCTCGTCTAGCTTGTCGACGCGTTCTCCTTGCCTGCGATTTGACCCGCTTGAAATTTTCCAAGTTTTCTGCTGTAGGGGAATCGCGAAGCAACGCCCATTCTTTGTTCTGAGTGGTCCGCGCTTTCCTGCATGCGTCGTTCCACCATGGGACTCGCCGTTTAGAACACATGCCACTCCTTTTGGCAATACACTTAGATGCGGCATCAAGTATAAAAGCTGTAAAATACGTGACAGCGTCATCTATGGTCAGGGCAGACAGCTCAGTCCATGTCATGTGTGTAAGGGTTCTATACCCTTCCCAGTCAGCTGAGTCAATCTTCCATCGAGGAACCTGCGGGGGTAGTTGATCTTTGTTCGGTGCACTCAGGATGATTGGGAAGTGATCACTCCCATAAAGGTTTTTAAGAACGTTCCACTTAAAAACAGGTAAAAGGGCCGGTGATGAAATGCTAAGATCTATGGAGGAGTATGTGTTGTTTGCAAGGCTAAAATATGTAGGCTCCTTCATATTTAAAAGACATAAACTAGAAGAGAAAAGGAGCTGCTCAATGAGACGTCCTCGCGCATCACAGTGAGCATCGCCCCACAGGACATTGTGTGCATTAAAATCACCTAGAACCAGAAATGGCTCTGGGAGTTCATCTATTAATGATTCCAGATCACGTCTGTGTAGCTGTTGATGCGGTGGTATGTACACAGAACATATGGTAATGAGTTTGTTAAAAAGTACAGCTCGAATGGCCACGGCTTCCAGGGCCGTTTGGAGCTTCAAATGCTGGCATGGTATACTACGATCGACTATAATGGCTACACCGCCAGATGGTACGATAGGATCCTCCCGGTCTTTTCGGAAAATAATATATTGTCGTAGAAAGTCCTTGTGCTTAGGAGTTAAGTGCGTTTCTTGCACACATAGCACTTTCGCGTTAAACTTACACAGAAGCTCTTGGATGTCATCTAAATTTCTAAGCATTCCCCTTACGTTCCACTGTATGATTTTGTCCATTGTGGAAATAAAAAAGGAAAGAGTGCTGTGTGCAAAGAAGACGAGAATTAACTCATTTTACAGGGCCTTTGTCAGGCCCTGTAATCGGCGTTCTGTCCTTTTTGGGGCGGTCGAGCGAAGCTCGCCGCTCCTTCGGCGCTTCCTGCGCCATTTGGCTTGAACTGGTGTCCATAGCCTCTTGCGAGGCACTGGACACCCGCTCTAAAGAGCGATCTGTGCGTCGCTTAGACTTCGCCTCGATCGACGAAGTCTTTGTCCCCACTGAGCTGGGGGTTGATGAAGCCCCCTTGGCCTCGTGATTGCTCTGGCTGCTGCCAGAGCTTGTAGAGGCCACTCGTGTGGACAGGGTGAATGTGGGCAGGGCAGCGCTGGCTGCTCCCGCCGTAGGGGCTTGTGGCGTTGGCCTCGGCACGCTAGGCGCGGTCCGGGCAACTGCCAAGGGCCTTTGTGGTGCCGCCCCTCGTTGCACCACTTCGGCGAAAGGTGTTTTTAGTGCCAGTGTTAACGACATCCGTTGTCTTGCTTCCCTGAATGTGATATTTTCCTTTACTTTTATAGCTATTATTTCTTTTTTCTTTTTTCCAGGCTGGGCACGCTCTGGAGTATGCGGGGTGACTACCTTCGCAGTTAGCACAGAGGACCTCATCATGTCTACATTCATCAGCACTGTGGCCGGTTGTGCCACACTTAGCACAGATCAGCTGCCCTCGGCAGCTCTGGGATGCATGACCAAATCGCTGGCATTTGAAACAACGCCTCGGGTTTGGAATGAAGGGTCGGACATGAAGTTTTACATAGCCAGTTTCGAGAGTTTCAGGTAAAGTGGTTGAATTGAAGGTGAGTATCAAGTGCTTTGTTGCTATTTCATTGTTGTTACGTCTGATTTTGATTCGCTGGACATGTATCACACCTTGGTCCTTCCATCCATCAAGAAGCTCTTCTTCACTCAGCGTCATCAAATCTTCGTCCGATACTACGCCCTTCACTGTATTCATCGTACGATGTGCGCTCACCGAGACGGGGATGTTACCAAAGGCTACAAGGTGCGAGAGTTTATTGTACTGTTCTTTGTCTTTTAATTCAAGAAGCAGATCACCACTTGCCATCTTCGTGGCCTTATAACCGGTTCCAATAGTCTCTCTCAAGCACTTGGCTACAAGGAAGGGTGAGATTGCTCTAGCTTTTGTAGACGATTGTTCGCAGTGAAGTACACGGTATTTTGGGAAAGTTTCTCTGTTTTTAGGCCAAAGTTGTAAAGTTGCGTCGGTGCGTACCCTTTTCGAGGCACGATCAGTTAGCGAGGGGGTCGAGGATCCCATGGAAAAATGTGGATTTTTCGGTAACGGCGCCTACCACCCACCATGGAGTCCAACAAGGGGACGTGGCAGAGCATGTGGGCATGTCTGCGCAACGCCAGCAGTACGCAGTTACTATAACCCAATATGGTTTACCCTAGTTTGGATAGCCACACAAGGTTAACCCTTGCCGCCAGGAAAAATTGGAAGTAAAATGAAGTGAAGAGGAGACAGGAAAGATGTAAAGTGAGAACAAAAGACGAAGATATAGGGAGAGAGAGATAGGAATAGGCGACTGCCGATTTCCCCTGGGTGGGTCAGCCCAGGGGTGCCGTCTACGTGAAGCCGGGGCCAAAGGGGTGTGTTGCCTCTGCCGGGGGGCCTTAAAGGTCCAATCACCCAGCGTCGGCTCAACCCCCAGGATCCCCTTTTCCCCGGACACGGCAAAGCCACGCACGGCTAGGCGTGGGAGGGAGTAGAAACTCCCCCGTTAGCTCAGGTCCGTGGTGTCGCTACACACCAAACGCCTACTTGCGCAGGCGCCCCTGCGGGAGAAAGGCAACAATGGAACCTACGTAGATGATGCAGTAGCATCATTTTTGTTGATGCATTAGCAGCTGATGATAAATAAACAGGTCCAAGAACTTTACAATGCACGGCCCTTTAAGGCACCCACTCGTTGCACAAATTTGTTTTGACACCTGCTGCGAGTCTACCCTTCTGCGAGGCGATATTGCAGGCGTTAAGAAGGCTCTCTCCACTCCATCTGGAAACAGGCACAAATGTTGGTGCTATGAGACCACAAAATATATATTTCGTTGGAAGCAATTTATACAGGCGCGACTTTCTGGCTTGCTTGACCCTTTACATTTGGCTCATACTCGCAACATGGATTAGACATTAACCCGGTGGTTGATATAAATAGAAAAAACTAACAAGAACAGGTGCAACTATCTTGTGCTTGGGGCTTCATTGTAATCTACTGGTCGAATTATTGTAGTCCACACTAGCACGCTACTCATTTATATACCGTTTTCTTTTTTCGAAAGCAGTTTGAAGAAATAGCGTGGCTCTGTGGTAGAATCCCGCTTGCCGCGCAAAAATTCTGGGTTCGGTTTTTTGTGCGTGTGACTGTGACGGAAGCTTTTTGTTGCCGATTCTATTTTTTTGTGTTTCTCAAGTTTTCGATCAGGGGCGAGATGCTGCTTCGCTCGCAAGTCACTACACCGACACCACAATTTCTGCGAACCAAGTACATTGATGCCGTTCCGTAAGACTTGTTCGGCAGCTGCTCTGACCAACTGGTCAAGGCCGAAAACCTAAAAACGGGACAAACAAAAACGAAACTCGATTTTTTCATATCACGTACACGCCTGTAGCCTGATAAGTGGGGCCACCATAATATGGACTCACTGCGTCTGCGCACCATTGTACTTATATTTCATTGCTACATCTGCAATAAATCAGTTGCTAGTAGTGCTTGTCTGTTCTCTGTCTCTCACATGTGTACGTCTTTTGTAGCGCTAGCATCGACATGTAATGAAGAACATCATGGCAGATGCCGTTTTTGTGTGTCAGATGGTCGAGAGAGGAGTTGGTGGTCAGTGCATAGGTAAAAAGGAGAAATCTGGGAACTTAATTAGTGGCTTGTACATGCGTTATCTGCACAGCCGCAGCAGGTGCATACCTTGTGGCACACCTGCCACACGCAAGGGGAAAGTGAAACGGAGTATCAGCGTTGCTTTTTTGCCCTCCCCTTGCGTGCGCAAGGTGTACCGACACGTGGAATGCGGCTGTGCCGACAGCACGTGTACAGGTCCTAAGCATCCACGTATTGGTGTTTAGTAAGAAACAAGCTTGCTTTACTGATTCTTGTACATAGATGAATAAAAAAATACACAGAACTTATTTGTAATAAGCAGACTGATTGCGCAGCTTTGAATTCCGCCTTGCAGCGGTGGTCTAGTGGCTAAGGTACTCGGCTGCTGACCCGAAGGTGGCGAGTTCAAATCCCGGCTGCGGCGGCTGCATTTCCGATGGAGGCGGAAATGTTGTAGGCCCGTGTGCTCAGATTTGGGTGCACGTTAAAGAAGCCCAGGTGGTCGAAATTTCCGGAGCCCTCCACTACGGCGTCTACCGGAGTGCGTTGGCTTTCGGTACACAGCGAAGGCGAGGCCTGTGGGAGTACGTTCCCACAGGCCTCGCCTTCGCTGTGTACCGAAAGCCAACGCACTCCGGTAGATACCTCGACTATGAGTCAGTCCACCCGGTAGCCCACAAACGCTCAGTGATTCGGTCTTTAGTTCAACGAGCGATTCGCATTTGTTCCGATGAAGGAAGCCTGCAGGAGGAGCTCCGGACCATTGAATATGACCTTATCAGGAATAGATACCCCAAGATTTTTATTAAGAAAACAACTAAATCCGTCATGCATAAACTGCAGTCAACTAGTCAAGCCATGCATAACACATCGTCTACGAAAAAAATTGCCCGCAGCTTCCCTCGCGGGAACACTGAGGAGGATGCGGAGCATATAATTGGTTAACGGGGTGTTAAAGTGCGACTTTCTTGGGTCGATGGCTAAATTGGTTAACGTGGTTGTGAAATGGGGTGTTAAATTGCGACTTACTTGGGTCGATGGCTAAATTGGTTAACGTGGTTGTAGGAGGGGGTGTTAAATGAGTGAACACGTACACACGTATGCGAAAGGACGGCGCTGGTCGAAGGGACGTCGATCATTATGTTTGTGGATTCGTTGGAATTCATTTCACCGCGACCTTGGACGTCGACGCGCCGTACAAACCAACCGACGAGCGGCAACTGAGCGAGCGAGCGCCGACCTTGAGTATATATACAGCGCGACGGCGCATGCGCTCTCAGCTGTCGAATGTTCTCGAAGGAGAAGCGCGCGCGCGGCACAGATAGCGACGGCGCGACGGCGCATGCGCTGTCAGCTGTCGAATGTTCTCGAAGGAAAAGCGCGCGCGGCACAGATGGTGGGCGACGGCGCGACGGCGCATGCACGCGCGTCAGCTGTCGAATGTTCGAGAAGCGGTGCGGACGGCGCACTACAAAGCGCGAGTATAAGATGCTTCCGCATCTAAAAGCGTGCATCGATTCCTTATATTCGAAATGCAGGCGAAGCCCTAGCCCGTCTATTCAGAAAACGTGGTGTACAGATCGCGCATGTTCCAGCAAGCAAGCTTAAGGCTGAGTTGCTAAATGTGAAGGATCCTCTCCCTCGGCAACACTTTCCTGGTGTGGTGTACAAGATACAATGCGCCGATTGCGAATCGGTGTACATTGGCACGAGTGAAAATTACTGCAGACGTCTGATTCAACACAAGAATGACGTCGCCAAGGGCCACACAGTGACAAATGCACTCGCAGAGCATGCCGAGAAGACGGGCCACGAGATAAGCTGGGACAACGCACGCATCATGGCCACGGAGAAGAATTTTACAACCAGACTGAACCTCGAATCCCTAATCATTCAGACGACAAGTAACACAATCAATGGATCATCTGGCACACTAAACCCCGTGTACTCCCGGACTTTGCGTCATGCGCTCAACGTTACATAAGAACCTGTTGCTCAGCCGTCATCCCATTGTGAACAAGGGATCCGTACGGATCCCGAAACGTCTTTGTTTTTATTTGACATTGGTCAGTGACCTGTTTTTTCAACAATGCCTTTACCTGACCAGACGGCATTCCGTCGAACTCTCGACTACATATTGTTATTGCAGAAACATTGTGCCATGTACGTCTGGTGCAAAAACCACGCAGCGGCGTTGCAAAAGAGTTGCTTTTTTAATCATTTTCACCTCAAACACATTACGCGTAAGCGAACATGTTCATGACTGTGGTTGAAGGGTCCCAAAACGTCGATATAATTGTTACAATAGCCTTGTATTTTTCATTTTTTTGCGTGTACCAGAATACTTTACACGACAAAAATTCTCGTGATTTTGCCGCAACGGTGATTCTGTTCAAGTTAAATGCAGCTTATATGCAGTTAGCATCACCATTTATGGTTTGCGAAAACGTAAATGCATACGCGTTAAAGTACGTACGTAAACGTTTACGTATGAGGAGCTCAAAACGTGGGAAGACGCGCGTTCCGGTAAGACGGTAAATGCAAACTGGTATCCGGTAACACGTTAACGTAAAGAACTATATGTACAAGCTAAAAGTTACACAAAGGTACACGTTGCTATAGTGCACTAGAATATTCTAGTATGCTATATTCTTAGTATATATTCTCAGTCTTTATTTAGCAACCCAAATTCTAGTACACTATAACGTTACACCATCGTTCTGTTGTCGCGCTTGTCGGGCTCGCTGGGCATCGGCGATACCAGCCTCAGTCGCAACTGCGGCACATACGAAAAAAAATGTTTTTCTTTAGTATTGAAAGTTGTCAGAATAATTAAAATAATATATTGAAAGTAATTCTCTTCATTTCATTATGTACGTTAAATTTAACACTTTAAATCATAAAAACAATCAAAATATACTTACGTGACCGGACGCTATGGCGCTGCGAGCGCGTGCGACCATCGTGCGGCTCGCGTTTGCGTGCGCGCCACCGTGGCGCCAACTAAAAGGCGTTCCAGTTTGGTATGGTTTGGGTGCGCATCGATGCGCGCTACCAAGCCCGCAGCACCCCAAGAGATTGCGTATCCAGCTTTAAAACTCTCTAATAAATGCAATCGATGCTACGGGTGCGAGTCGATTCTGAAGCGCAAAGACTTCTGAGACGGTCTCACAAGAACAGGTCTCAATCGCGTACTTTTGCAGTTTGACACCTAGTGCAGCAGAGCTAAAATACTTTTTTCAGCATTTTTGCCCTCGCATTTCGCCTTAATAATTTCATTATTAACAATAGTATGTAACAATAGTACAATAGTAAAATATGTAACAATAGTGCAGCTGGACAAATGACTGAAAACTGAAAGCTGGTCTTTTGTTTACATGATCTGCATCATACCGTGACAAAAAATCTTTTATTTTATAGGCTGATAAGTTTCACAGATGCCACTGCATTACCTGCCTCAAACTAGCAATGGTGATAGCGACGGTGAAAGCCGGTGCCTTCCGGAACGTGTGTCGAGTCACAGCCGGGCTAGGCAGCACCTGCGCCTACTACTTGCACGCAGATGCAGCCTAGCCAGACCGCGAGTTTACAAGGGCGAGCGGATAGACCCCCCTCCCCCCCCCCCATACACAATGCACAGCGCCAGACGCTCTTACAAGGCTCTCGGAAGCTGCGCGCTCTTTGGTTCGTGCGTGATGTCGACAGCAAACATGGCTGCGCCCATGACGATGCTGCAGGGTTCGTGTGTCGGGCGGGGGCACAACTGATGAAGACGCCGCGACGAAAGCGAGACCAAAGTTGACGCTCGCACGCGTACTGGCAAACCGCCTACGATGAACAGGCACAAACTACTATCAAGTAGTTGGTGCCACCAAGGTGCTACAGAAACGCTGTGCGCATGCCTGTGTGGACGCTGCCGCAAGACTCGTCGCTCCGTTTGCAACGATCGCCGAAAGCATCGAAGTCGGCGCAGATATGCAGTGAAAAAAGGATTATGACGGTTTGAAGAGTTCATGTGCTGACTATATAACAATAATAGTAACTCGATAAGCATTTGTTGAAGCTCAAAGAGCCGGTTTCGGAGCACTTGAGTGCCTACGTCGCGCACGTCACTCGATCACTCAGCTTGCACTCACTCTGGCATATCTTGGGCTACTCGCAGTGAATGCCACCGCTACTGATTGTGATAGCGATGCCGATTGAGAAGCACGAATATCTGTACCAGCTTCTCGATAGACCTGCAAACGAATGTCTTCGTAGTGTCACTCTATCAACACGCCAAGCAATTCCGTTCACACGAGGAGCCAGAGGCCGCGCTATTATTAGAAGAAAAGGACGTAAGTGATAGCGTATTCCCTCCAGGCCAAATACACTTCGAAATCTCCTGTATGTTGTGCGTGCAAAAAACCCGCCTCAAGCCAGCATTTTTTTGCTCACTTCACCGTGACGCACAAATGTCAAGCGGTGAAGCGTTGACAGCATCAATACTGTCGTAGTACAGACGCGCGCAAGCCAGTGGTTTGCGGGTAGTAAATTTCAAAAGCGAATTCAATTTGAATCCAATAACGGTATAACCAAATGTAACGCTTAAATTAACCTTATACTGTTCTGATAGTTTTCAATTAGAAAGGACACCTTTTTAAAAACAATCCTAGAACTCCACAACAGTTTATTTGAAATAAATATTCACAAGCTGTCACCAAATAATACTACAGTTATGAAAACTGTGATAGGCTTGTATACAGCAACGACGAGAGCCTTCGAAATTCTTTTCAACTGTACGTCAAAATACCTCAGTAACTCAATTATTCAAGTTGAAACCCTGTTGCCAGCTTTTAAGTAAAGTTTCAGCATAAAATGTAAAGAATTTTGAACCGAACACCATGCATTCAGCTAAATATTTATTGGAACAGGCAAAATTTCTACAACATATACCCTGGTACAGAGAGCATGTAAAAATCAAGTGTTGAAAGCTGATCTGTAAGAACAATTTACGTGAGCAAAAGACTTACTGGCATGTGTTTTTATTCTTGAAGCTAAGTGCAGTCATAGTCACTAACTTCAATGATGAAAACGGGAAAGGAATAATGCGATGAAGCTCCACCACGGGGAAAACAGAGTGAAAGTTCAGTTTGCAGCACAAATGCTTTATCTGGTAATGGTTACTGAATAAATAGTGCTGCCAACACAAGGGCTGCATTTATTGTGGTAGCTCAGGGATTACAAAAAGAAAATAAACCTTCAGCTGATCCCATGTTTTGCTGCTTTAGGGTTGTCCCATCGGGGCTAATTCTTTGTTTAATAATGGTATTTCGTGTATGTACAATAAATTTGACTAGCGAATGCTATTTGGTTCGTTGTTCAAATATTTGCACACCCCTAATAGTGTTGTTGCTACCAATGACCCACCATCTTTTTGTGTGAATGTGATTGGGCATCTGTGAATATCACGAGTGCTTTTTGTTTTTGTGCTGTATCCCATCTCTCATTGAACACTCCCTTGCACATGCCTCAAGGTATGTAAATGAAAAAAAAGGCACCTGGCTACAACTGATGCCAATTCGTGACATGCAATGCTAGTAAAAACGTAAGTGTATTTGGTGAAAGTTGCTCTTATTCTTGCCATCCATTAGCAAGAAGGATCAGTTTATTGCACATATTTTTTAGTCTTAGCTTACATCACTTAACTAGGCATAAGCCAGTTAATAAGAACTTACTTGTTTATTATTGCATTATTTGTGCAATAATAATAAAAACAAAAGGTCATACAGAACAAATAACTCTGCTGAGATAGGAATAAAGTTAACTAAGCAAACTACAAAAAACGCACATTTTATTATCCAGCACATGCCAGACAAAAAATGCTGTGAGTGCCAATACATTGGCTAAATTCTTGCCGAAATCACGAGTGGCAACCTGAATAAATTATAATTGTTAATATCAATAAACTGTATTTTTGAGAAGCTTTGGAAGCATCCTTTTTCTGGCTCAAGTTGAGGCAAATGCTTACATACTCTGAGAGCTTTGTTGCAAAACAATAATAAAAACGAATGCAAAACCTCACATCCACATTTCAATTATATCCTGAAATTAAAAATGAAATTCCACATGTTAATTGTTTTTGCCCGAGAATTCTGGCTACGAGAAGATTAATTAAGGCTGTCGTAAGACGTGTTGAAAATTTGAAACATTACTTGCCACTGCAAACTGCTTGGGGAATGTGAAGTTCGCGTAAATTCTTAGTACAGGTATGTGAATTGCTTTATATAATTCTCACGGCAATAACACATGCAGCACAGCATGCCATATTCAGATGTTTTTTTTGGCCTTTTGGGATAAAAATATCTTTTTACTTGGGATAATTTTAGCCAATAATTGACAAGCCTGACATCTAAGTACATGCGTATTGCCACGTGTGATTTATTTCGATAAAACCGGTTTCACCCACAAAAACTAAGCAACACTCGGCGCAGCAGTTTTTGAGGAGCTTCGTGATAAGTTGAGATCACACTGTTAGGTTTGTGGACAGGACGCGAATAGTCTAGTGCTTACGCAGCCACCAGCAATAATCCCAGAATTCTCAATAGCACTTGTATAAAAGCAGATGCACTGTACTGCTTGTCAGAATATTGATGGCCGATGCACTGTGATGGCGATGCATTGTTTACAGGGCAGACTATGTATTGCTTGTAGTTTGACTTTTGATACTTTAGGCAAAGTTTCACTGAAATGAAAAGTTTAGTCTCAACCTCGCCGACTACTTCAGTCTTCAACATCATAACCACGTGACAATATTAGTTTTTATGTCTCTCCAAGAGGTGTTTACATTTATTTATCGAGAAAGTTAAAATTTCATTTTTTCAGAAATGTGCAGATCTACAACTGCAAATTTATGAAGTCTAATACTGACAGCTACCTTTTTTGTTTTACTGTGAATGCATTTGGTGAAGCAGAGCAATACACAAGTGGCACTGTTGACGGAGACTATGTGACAAAGCCCATTGATCCTTAAAGCAGCTTGCATCTCAAGCTGTCTAGCATGGTGTACGATTGAAGGTTTCTAAACAAATTTCCAAATGAGGCAATTGTTGCGGATGATTGGGACTACGCAACATCAAGTAGGAGAACCAAAGAGAAAGAAAAATGGGAGGGCACGAGCGGTAGAAATAAACATGGACGTTTTTGGTGTAGGGCTCTGGTCTTGAATACGCGACAGCAATGGCGTGCTGGCCACAATGGCCTGCTTGTGGTCCCCTATTTTTTCAGATTAGCAATGGGATGGAATGTAACGAGCTCTTATAATTTCACAGCAGAAGTTCTGGGACACCTTTATTGTTAAAGAACTGGTGGTGCACAGCTAATGGTTTAATAATTCACACAATTAAAATGCAGTTCATTATCTTCCATTTGAGTCATAATGCTTTTTCACCTACCCCGGCGATTACTATCAAGAGCTACAGAGATATTCGCTCCACTAAGTTCACATTCTTTGGAGTACTCATAGATGTTCATCTAAAGTACTATCATCACATTTCACTTATAAGAAAGAGGATAACTCATGATATCAAAACATTATTCAAAGAATGACCATGTTTCAACTTTGCTTAAGCTATACTACGCCATTATCCACAGTCATATTACCTACTGCATCACGTCACGGTTAAACACCTATCCATCTTATATCCTCCCACTTCAACGTCTCCAAAACCAAGCCATTCGCATCCTAACATTCAGTACTCTATTAACCAGCGTGCCCCAGATTCTTCAACAACATAGTGTACTAACAGTGTGTAGTTTATTCATAACATACACTGCGGATTCTTGTATTTAAGTCCTTTGGCGCTTCCTTAACAGCCAATGTCTTGCGAAAATTTCAATTGGTAAACGCTAATCCCACCAGGTTCGACTCTAACAACAATTTTTACTACCACATACACGCACTAACACGGCAAACATACTACCATATTTGCTGCCTTACATTTCTGGAATTCAATACCACTATGCACTAAACAATTGTGATTCAATACTTTCAAGTAGATTTGAGACGTCTGGTGTATCATTGATTGAACTCCCTTACGTTCAATATTCTACCGCCATCTTTTTCATAGATTGTATAATTACTGAAGATTGTTTTATTACCATTTAAGCCGGAATTTAGATTACAAGTTTGCCTTGTCTTTATTTCTATCATAATAACTTGCCACTTTTTAGTTCCCCTTTTTCAATAGCTATCAACATGTATATTTTTCACAGGAGCCATGAGCCTCTAAGCCTTGTGCAATGGGACCTCCTTCTGTATATACTAACCCATATTCGTTCACGTATTTTGTAACACATAAACATTCCCCGCAGGGGCGCCTGTGCAAGTAGGCGTTTGGTGTGTAGCGACACCACGGACCCGAGCTAACGGGGGAGTTTCTACTCCCTCCCACGCCTAGCCGTGCGTGGCTTTGCCGTGTCCGGGGAAAAGGGGATCCTGGGGGTTGAGCCGACGCTGGGCGATCGGACCATTAAGGCCCCCCGGCAGAGGCAACACACCCCTTTGGCCCCGGCTTCACGTAGACGGCACCCCTGGGCTGACCCACCCAGGGGAAATCGGCAGTCGCCTTTTCCTATCTCTCTCTCTCCCTACATCTTCGTCTTTATCTCTTACTATTTATCTGTCCTGTCTTCTACTCTCTTCCGTTTACTTCCAAACTTCCTGGCGGCTAGGGTTAACCCTGTGCAAATAGCCTACCTAGGTCTAGGCGCATTGGGTTATAGTGGCGTTGTACGGCTGGCGTCTGCAGTTTTCAGCATCTGTAAACTTGTAGCGTCCCCTCGTTGGGCTCCGTGGTGGGTGGCCGCCAACGCTGCTGAACAAAAATAAGAAAGGCATGCATGGAGCATCCCCCCTAATGTCTGATCGTACCGGCTTAAAGCGGGTACGCAACCGATGCTATAAATTTTTTCAACCAGCCAAAGAAACATATCTTCACTTTCATGTTATCCATTGTGAAAAAACTGAAAAGCAAGCCAGGACCGTCTCTCCTTTCCTAGTTTCTAGATGTCTCACCGAAACTCTTGGCACAGGATACAAGGTAACCAAAATGGCTAGTGGAGACCTTCTCCTCGAAATCCGCGACAAAGAACAATTTGAAAAGCTAGACCGTCTTTCAGATTTCGGTGGCATACCAATAACCATAACACCACATAGGTCAATGAACACAACTCGCGGAGTGGTATCTGACATGGACTTAATTGACTTGACTGAGATTGAACTTTTGGAGGGGTGGAAGAGCCAAAATGTCACTAATGTACACAGAATCATCATCAGAAGAGACAATAAGGGAAACACCGACAAAACACTTAATACTCACGTTTGCATCCAGTAAACTACCGGGAATCTATTCAAACCGGGTACACGAAGACATCTATAAGGCCGTACATACCAAACCCTCGTCGTTGCTTCCAATGCCAGAGGTATGGCCATGGCTCTAAAACCTGTCGTGGTCGCCAGACTTGTGCACAATGTGGAGTCCTAGGCCACGTGTCTGAGAACTGCAAACAACCGCCACACTGTGTAAACTGCGAAGGAAACCATGCCGCATATTGACGCTCCTGCACATACTGGAAAAAAGAAAAAGAAATAATTACATTGAGGTGAAGGAGAACATTACATTTAAGGAAGCACGGCGAAGAGTCGCTCCATTTTATGGACCTACATACGCTGATGCGGCGCGTCAGGGGGCACCGCCGCACCAGCCCTCGCCACACCTTCGGCCCGCGCATACCGAGCCGGGTGGTTGTGGCACCTGCCCCCAAGGTGGCTGTAGCCCAGGCTACACCGCCTACTCCAAAACAGAGACCGGAGACTCCAGAGTCCTCGGGTCTCAAGGCCTCACCTCACCAGGCGAGGCCCGAAATTCGTACTAACAGCCCGCACGTGCGGGCATCCAGTGCCTCTGAGGAGGCAATGGATACATCGGTACCCTGGTGCCGAAAGAGCGGCGTGGCTCCTTGGAGCGTGCCAAGAAAACAAAAAAGCAGATAACAGGGCCTGGTGACGGCCTGTTAAGTGAACTCAATTCCCTGTCTAAACAGCCACTCGCTTTTCGTACACACAGCCCTATTTTACATTCATCATGAACATTCAAATTATACAATGGAACGTCAGGGGCCTTCTAAGAAACCTTGACGACATCCAAGAACTCTTACACGAACACTCACCAAAGTGCTGTGTGTACAAGAAACACACCTTAATTCAAAACACACAAATTTTCTTCGTAAATATGTTATTTTCCGAAAGGACCGTGTTGATGCCATGACATCATCCGGAGGTGTTGCCATCATAGTGAATAAAAGAATTGCATGCACACACATACAACTCCAAACATCCCTTGAGGCAGTGGCTGTTCGAGCAGTTCTTTTTGATAAACTGATCACAATCTGCACTATTTACATTCCTCCTAGCTATCAGCTGCAAAAACGTGATTTACACTCTCTAATTGATGAACTTCCGGAGCCTTATGTTCTCCTTGGAGACTTTATTGCGCATAGCAGGCTATGGGGGTGACTCTCGGTATGACGCGCGAGGTCGACTGATCGAACAGTTCCTTCTCTCGTCGAGCGCGTGTCTCCTGAATCGAAAAGAAACCAACCTATTATAATCTCGCTAATAACACCTACTCCTCCATAGACCTAAGCATAGCATCTCCATCTCTTGTGCCTCTACTCCAGTGGAATGTCGTCAGTAATCTGTACGGAAGTGACCACTTCCCCGTAGTTTTGAGCACAACTACAGTAACCGAGTGCCCACCACGTGTTCCCAATTGGCTAATAAACAGAGCCGACTGAGAACAGTTTTATACTATCGCTCGTCTAGGTTGGAATGACATCTGTACTTTCAACATTGATGGTGCTGTGAACTACTTCACAGCGTTTTTGATTGATGCTGCAACAAAATGCATCCCCACAAACAAATGGACACCCCTGGAAAACGACGTGTGCCATGGTGGAACTCTGAATGCCGAAACGCGCGCAAACAGCAAAACAGAGCTCTTGGAGCTGCTTCGGAACTCACCCGACAGCCGAAAA
>WOVY01010419.1:0-10694 GCA_013436015.1 Rhipicephalus annulatus | reverse complement strand
GGGGTTGTCATGGCGTACCGAGACTGCTCAACGCGGCTAATCGTTAACAAAGTGGTGGGGAAGCGCATCCCAGTCAAGCGTTCGGTCCGTCAGGGTTGTCCTCTCTCACCACTATTGTTTTGTTTGTACATAGAGTCCTTTTGTTTGAGTGCCATAGAGAATGACTGTGTCCGTGGGTTTAAGCTGCATGACGTTGAAGTCCGACTGTTGGCTTATGCGGACGATATTGCCATTTTTGCGCGGACTCTGACAGCATAGCAGATGCTGTCAATTGCGTTACTAACTTCTGTGCTGCAAGTGGCAGCGCTGTAAACTGGGGAAAATGCCTTGGCTTTTGGCACGGTGACTGGGCAGAAACCCCAGACAGTTTTGCCAGCATTAGGTTTGTTACGACACAGGTGAAATACTTGGGTGCCCCCCTCAAATGCTACAAAGACAGCATCTCGTACTGGAGGAGCCAAGTGGATAACCTGCGGGAAAGAGTGAACAAGTGGAATGGCGTGAATTGGTCTATGTTTTCTAAAGCAGCAATTTGCAACATATTCTTAGTGAGTAAAATTTGGTTTATCTTACAAGTCTTACATTGTTCAAGGGTAAACATCCAAAAATTTCACCGTGTGTTCGCTGTCTTTGTGTGGGAATTGTCTTGGGAAAGATCGAGTCAGACCAATTTATTTCTTCGAGTGCGAAGTGGAGGACTGGGCTTGTCGCATTTGTTTTAAGACAGGTAGTCAATCGTTTTTGTTTCTTTAGAGACGTTGACAACCCATTCCTTCGCACTGTTTGTCAACTTCGCCTGGGGCAACACTTGCCTAACATGGTTGTATCAACCTGCAGCGTACCTCGTGGTGTTTATGGCTTTCTCCGCGAAGTTGTACTTTCTTGTAGGTTTTTGTCAGTGCGGTTTTCACTTGAATACTTGAGTCAAGTCCGACGTAGAAAGTTGTACAAGGACCTATGTGATATGTTTTTACCAGTGCCTTTGTATCGGTCCCTTTACAGTGTATGCCATGGCCACACTGTACTAAAGTGCGTCAAGGCGATGAAAATATTGCCAGGTGCTAAGAATTTCTTTTTTAAATTACATACTGGTACGCTGACCGTCAAAACCAGGATGGCTGCAAAAGGGTTTTACGTTCCTTGGGGCACGCATTGCATAATATGCATAAAGAGGAGACAATTGAGCATGTATTCATTGACTGCTGGGATGCCGTCTTTCTTTGGGACGTGCTCCAGCGCACGATCAAAAAGATTTCCCCATTGATGCACATGGCATCCGCTTTTTGCAAATACAAAGTGACGACGGTACCCCATATGACATGATAATGCTTATGGCTCTTCATAGCATTTGGAAATCCAGGATGGCAGCCACGCACTTTGATGTAGATGCAAGAGCACCCACGCAGTACTTCAAAGAGTATATAAGAAATTTTGTGGATGAACAAAAGTTGCAGGAATTCACCCCAGAATGGTTGCCGCGCGTCGAATTACTATCGACGATAAAAACATTTTAACAGATGCGTGGCCACATCATTTGAGCCACGGTTTTTACAATGTTTGGATTGTGTTGTGTAATTATCTGTTCATATTGTAAAGGGGGTTTATTGAAGGACTGAGCAAGCGGGTGGTAGCTCTAAAGGAACGCAGGCGAACCCAGATGACGGTGCTTGATCGCCGATCTCGTGCCTTCTTCTTGTGCGGATGATAGCTCACCTGATGGTATCAACGTCTTTCTTCTTCACTACAATTACCCCCGGCGAGAAAGTTGAAGCCATCCTGGCGATCTAACACGTGGGGACAAGCGGGTCAAAGTACGGCTTCAGACGGTTTACGTGAACGATATCACGTCCACGCCGACGACGGTCGCTCGGTGGCGTGAGGGGTTCAATGGCGTAGTTCACGGGTGAAGTACGCTCGACCACGCGGTAGGGACCATGATAATTGGAGAGTAGCTTGGGTGATACACCAGGGGCGCAGGGCGGTACATGAAGCCATACAAGTGCTCCAGGAACGAACGTTGGTGCAGAACGATGGTCGTCGTCACGGATCTCCTTCTGGCGCTGTTGGTCGGATGTAGTAAGCCGCTTGGCTAGCTTGCGGCACTCTTCTGCGTAACGAGCGGCTTCCGAGACAGGCTTGTATTCGGAGGGATCTGGCGAGTATGGGAGTAAAGTGTCGATGGTGTGTTATGGTTCGCGACCGTACAGGAGAAAAAATGGGGAAAACCCTGTAGTGACTTGCGTAGCGGTGTTATACGCGTATGTCACAAATGGGAGAACGAGGTCCCAGTTTGTTTGATCAGAAGCGACATGCGTAGCGAGCATGTCCCCCAGAGTACGATTAAACCGCTCAGTCAAGCCGTTCGTCTGTGGGTGGTAGGCTGTACTCTTCCGGTGAACCATATGGCACTGTTGAAGAAGTGCTTGTATTACATCGGAGAGGAAAACACGCCCTCGGTCACTGAGGAGTTCTCGAGGAGGACCATGACGAAGCACAAAACGATTGAGTATGAAAGTTGCGACGTCTTGTGCTGCAGCTGTGGGGAGAGCAGCAGTTTCAGCGTACCGTGTTAGATGATCCACTGCCACGATAGCCCATCGGTTGCCTGCCGTTGTTAATGGGAGTGGTCCGTAGAGGTCAATTCCTACACGGTCGAATGGGGCGGTCTGGGGCATGGAAGTGGCTGCAATGAACCTGTTGCAGGATGTGGCGGGCTTTTCCGCCGCTGACATTCGTGGCAGCCGCGAATGAACTGGCGGACGAAGGTAAACATTCCGCGCCAGTAATACCTTTTTCGTAAGCGCTCGTAGGTCTTGAAAACACCGGCGTGAGCACATTGCGGGTCGGAATGAAACGACGCGCAGATGGTAGAGCGCAGCGTTCGGGGAATGACTAGTAGCCATTTCCTACCATCTGCTGAATAGTTGCGCCGGTACAAAAGGCCATCCCGAATACTGAAGTGCGGAGCCTGGCGGCGCAGGGTTCGAGTGGTTGGAAGTGTCGGTGCCTCGGATAACGCGTCAAGAAGCGAAGCGATCCATGGGTCATTGCGTTGTGCAGAAGAGATGGTGTCCTCGTCAAGCGCTGACAACGTGTTGTCCGAGGAAACAGATGCGATGTCCGGGGATAGGGGAGATCGTGACAGTCCGTCTGCGATCGCCGAATCGAACACTTTTGAAGCCTGTAGATGAGAGTGGTTAAGAGCACTGAGGGCGGCGAGGTCACTTTGGGATGATTCTTGCGGCACGGTAAAAATTTGTTCGTTATCAATGGGCTGTACGCATCCAAGAGACTCGCCTTTAAACAGTTTGATGGTATGCGGAAAGGGATTAGTAAGGCAGAGAGCACTGGCTCCATTAGAAATTGAGAGGGCTGAATAAGGGAGCAGAAGTGGTTTCCGACTTAGAAAGAGGCGTGATGGCTCGAAAAATGCTACTTCATCACGCATGCCGTCGGAGACCACAGGGAGCAAAACAGCTGTTGTCGGTGGAATGTCAGTGTCTTCTTTGACAACTAGCTTGCGCTCGGCTTGATTAGTGTGGTCGTAGGGCTGCTCGAAGAACGGAAGCAGTTCAAGTTCGGAACGGGCACAATCTATAACGGCACGATTACGGGATAGGAAATCCCAGCCAAGTATGATGTCATGAGAGCACGAGGAAAGGACGATAAACTCAACAATGTAGTGGTCCTCGGCAATTTTGAGTCGGGCAGTGCAGGCGGCTATAGGTCGAACAGGTTCTCCATTTGCTGCACGTAAGAACATATCAAGCGGCGTGGTCACCTTTCGGAGCTTGCGGCAAAGTTTGGCGTCTATAACAGACACAGCGGCACCGGTATCCACAAGAGCGTATGCATGGGCGCCGTCCACAAAAACTTCGACGATATTTGACGGCAAGGTGCGAGGACTTGAACATTTCGATAGCGCAGTTCTTGCCCCTTGAACTGCGGCGGCTAGTTTCCCTCATTTTGAGGGGCTGGTCGTGGACGCATGGGTGACAAGGAGCGTCGATTGGGTGAAGGTGAGCGACGAGACGAAGTTGCCGGATAGTCACGGGAAGACGTGTTTGACTGACGATCCGAACTTTCATAGCCAAAAGGTGTTCGGTCCATGTAATTGCTTCGTGGTCGGACGTCTGTGTAGGCGGGCACGCGACAACGGCAGTATCGGGAGATATGGCCAGGTCCGCCGCACGCAAAACAAATCGGCCGGTTATCGCGCGTTCGCCAGGCATTTGCAGCAAGGGGCGCCGCCCACGCGGCATACGGCTGAGTCGAGGCTGTGGTAGCGAGGGGAGGAGCCCATGCGACGGAAGACTGAGTAGGAGCGGTGACATGCGGCAGTCCGTTGAAGGGCGAGGGCTGGTGTGGCTGCTGCCTCTTTACTGCGTCAGCATAAGTAAGGGGCGCGGCGACAACTTGCTGCTGAAAGGGCACTGGCATAGCCTCGGCAATCTGGTCCTGAAGTGCATGTCGGAGCATGGGAGCTAACGGTGTCGGTCGTTGCTCTTGCTGCTGCTGCGGGAGCTCTTGGCGCTGACAAAACGGCAGGAGGGAAAGCTGACGTGCGACCTCCTCACGCACAAAGTCTTTCATTTGTGCTAGAAGGCGGGAGTGGTCAGGTACGACGTCCAGGGCAGCGAGTGGTTGGTTAGGCTGAAATGGACGACGGGTGAGAGCTCGTTGCCGTCGCAATTCGTCGTAGTTCTGGCACAGAGTTACCACTTCAGACACCGTGCAAGGAGACTTCGCCAGGAGCATTTGAAAGACGTCGTCATCAACACCTTTCATAATGTGCTGGATCTTGGCACTTTCGCTCATTGCGGCATCGACGCGCTTGCAGAGATCGAGTATATCTTCAATATAGGCGGTAAACGTTTCGCCAGGTTCTTGTGCCCGTGAGCGCAGGCGTTGTTCGGCGCGCAACTTCCGCACGGCAGGGCGACCGAAAACCGAGGATATTGCCTGCTTGAAAGTGGCCCAGTTCTCTAACTCGGATTCGTGGTTTGTATACCACAGTTTCGCCACATTAGCCAAGTAAAAGTTGACGGTGCTCAACTTAGCAGCGTCATCCCACCTGTTTGGTCTACTGACTTTTTCGTAGGACGACAGCCAGTCCTCGACGTCCTGGTCTTCGGCGCCCGAAAAGATCGGGGGGTCTCGCTGGTGAACCGGGCCGGGGCAAGTAGGAGCCGCGAGAGGTGCTGTCTGTTGGGCAGCGTCAACTTGCATGGTCGACGGCAGCGTGCGGGATCGGAGTTCCAGGGTGTAGGTGATGCAGTTACTCAGCACGATCCACCAAATGTAAAGGGGGTTTATTGAAGGACTGAGCAAGCGGGTGGTAGCTCTAAAGGAACGCAGGCGAGCCCAGATGACGGTGCTTGATCGCCGATCTCGTGCCTTCTTCTTGTGCTGATGATAGCTCACCTGATGGTATCAACGTCTTTCTTCTTCACTACAATATGTGTATTGTTTACGTGAGCTGAAAACAGGCCATAAGAAAAAAAGCCCTCGTGGCCTAACGGATAAGGCATCGGTCTCCTAAACCGGGGATGGCGGGTTAGAGTCCCGCCGAGGGTAGGTTTTTTTTCATTCACAGAAAAGGTTTCTGCTACAGTTTTCTTGCTTGACGCAAAGCATATGTGCTGCTTTTCCTCTCTATTCCTTTCGATGTTGTGTTCTACTGTAACCTAGCGGAAACGCGATAATGAAAGGAACGCCAGTGCATCACTCGCACATCGCCTTCGTCGCCTAACGGATAAGGCCTCGGTTTTCTAAGCCGGGGATTGCGGGTTCGAGTCCCGCCGAGGGTGGGTTATCCTGTTTCATTAACAAAGGGTTTCTCCCACAGTTTTTTTACCTGAACCAAAGCATAGGCATTTCCTTTACCCCCATATTCCTTTCGATGGTGTGTTCTACAGTAACCTACAGTAAACGTGCTAATAAAAGGAACGCCAGTGCATAGCTCGCACATCGCCCTTGTTGCCTAAGGGATAAGGCATCGGTCTCCTAAACCGGGGATTGCGAGTTCAAGTCCCGCCAAAGGTGGGATATTCTTTTTCATTAACTAAGGGTTTCTGCTACAGTTTACGTGCTTAAAACAAAGCATATGCGTTTCCTTTTCCCATATATTCCTTTCGATGGTGTGTTTTACTGTAACCTAGAGTAAACGCGCTATTGAAAAGAACGCCAGTGCATTGCTCGCATATCGCCCTCTTGGCCTAACGGATAAGGCATCGAGCTCCTAAACCGGGGATTGCGAGTTCGAGTCTCGCCAAAGGTAGGATATTCTTTTTTATTAACAAAAGGTTTCTGCTACAGTTTTCTTGCTTGAAACAAAGCATATGCGTTTACTTTTTTCTTATATTCCTTCGATGGTGTGTTTTACTGTAAGCTAGAGTAAACGCGCTAATGAAAAGAACGCTAGTGCATCGCTCGCACATTGCCCTCGTCGCCTAACGGATAAGGCAAGGGTCTCCTAAACCGGGGATTGCGGGTTCGAGTCTCTTCGAGAGTGGGTTATTCTTTTTCATTACCAAGAGTTTCTGCTACAGTTTTCTTGCTTGAAGCAAAGCTCATGCGTTTGCTTTTCCTCTATATTCTTTACGATGGTGTGTTCTACACTAACCTAGAGTAAAAGTGCTAAAGAAAGAAACGCCAGTGCATCGCTCGCACATCGCCTCGTGGCCTAACTGATCAGGTATCGGTCTCCTAAACCGGGGATTGCGAGTTCAAGTGTCCCGCCAAAAGTGGGATATTCTTTTTCATTAACAAAGGGTTTCTGCTACAGTTTACTTGCTTGAAACAAAGCATATGCGTTTCCTTTTCCCATATATTCCTTTCGATGGTGTGTTTTACTGTAACCTAGAGTAAACGCGCTAATAAAAGAACGCCAGTGCATCGCTCGCGTATCGCTCTCTTGGCCTAACATTCCACTTCCGGCTTTCGAGCGATACGGTCGCGGAATGTTCGGCTCCGACGGAGCGGTATCAGCGGCCCGACCGGCCGCGGTAACAGGGTTTCTTCGCCTAGCGCCGACGATTATCAGGTGATTCTGCCCAATCTGCCTTCCGGACGCATCGCTGCGAACACCGTTTTCATGCATGGTGATCCGAGAGCCCGGCCTTACCACGTCGAAGATTACAGGGACACTTTGGCCAAGCTTGGTGCGCTCGACGACGTTTTGGCGTTGGGGGCGTATCAAATGAACCACGTATGGGCTGTGACACTGACGAGTGCTGAGGCTGCTCGGAAGTTGCTCACCGCCATCGATGTGAAGGTAAAGGATCGCCCATGTTTGCTCATTGACCCAAATAACCGCGAGGTTCGCTTGAAGCTTCACTGGTTGCTGCACGGCGTGACCGACGAAGACGTGCATGTTGCCTTGACTCCCTATGGTAAAGTATTCGAAGTGAAACGGGAGAAGTGGCGAGCACCGGGCATCACAGAGAAGGGCTCAACGACGCGGTCTGTGGGACTAAAGCTGCACTTCGACGTCAAGGTGGATGACATTCCGCACCAGCTCAAGATTGCCGGAGAGCTGACTCTCGTTGTCGTTCCGGGCCGTGCACCGTTGTGCCTACGGTGCAAGAGTACCGGACACATACGTCGCGACTGCCGAGTACCCCGCTGCAGTCGTTGTCGCCGCTTCGGCCACGAAGACGACGACTGCGCGAAGACATATGCCAGTGTGAGGGGACCTGCGCAGGAAAGTGATGCACTGGAACACCTCAAGGACGAAGGAGACTGGGAAAAAACAGCAGGAGGTTAACCCAAATTCTGCTGTGGAAGATGGGTCGTCATGCCGTCAAAAAGAGGGCGTGTGTGAAGCACCAGGTAAGCCCGACGCCGGGCTTCCATACGAAGGCGTAGGAGAAAGCAGTGAAAAGGTGGATGCAAGCAGCACCGGCGACACGTTTCTTGGATTAGCAGACAAGACCCTCTCCGAGGCTGAAACGATGACTGAGATTGAAAGCGACAGTTGCCCTTGTGACGGGGAAGCGTCCTTGTGACGAAGGGAAAAAAGACAAGGGCACCACTGCTGCCTCGCCGGACGAGCCACCCGCCAAAACGACTCCCGCTCGGCGGCCTCTCATCCGGCCACGGCCAAACATTTCGTCGGAGCGCAAGACGGCGGAAACGCCGCCTACGCCAACTTAAGGACTGTACTGGGACAAGGCGTTCAGGAAGGAATTGCAGTTGTAAGGTAAGCGCCATGCCCCTGGGGTTTTTTCGTAGCCTTACAATGGTTCAATAGAAAATTCAATCCGTGTGGCCACTTTAAATGTGCGTGGCCTGGCCTCACGGAGAAAACAATGCCAGCTTTATCGGCTAGTAAGTGATCTAGAACTTGACATACTGGCAGTCCAAGAGACTAAAGTCCATGGTGACGATGAAAACTGGGGGCATGGTGCGCCAATTCTTGCCGCGGGTATTCTGCTATAGTTAGCCATGCCATTGGGACTTCTTCCGGTTTGCGTTTTGTTCGTCAGGCAGAGTCTGGGTGCTAAAGTAGAAGCCTCAAGGTCATGTCCGTCTGGTCGGCTCATTGTTTGTGATCTTTTGTTTTCGGGATTGGAATGGCGCGTAATATGCTTGTACGCACCGACTGTCACTGACGAAAGACGCATTTTTCGAACAACTAAAGCAGTATACCAAATTTAATAGGCTCCTAATCATTATTGGCGATTTCAACTGCGTCCTTTAAGCCAAAGACAAAACTAGCGAACGACATTACAGGGAGGCAAGTACGGCTGTCTTAAGCGATACAATAAGAGAACGTGGTTTGGAGGATGTGGCTGAATGTCTCGGTGGTGGCCGGACTATGCAGTAACACCCACTTTCAGGCAGCCAGCCATGCCCGACTAGATAGGGCGTACGTGAGTGTTGAATTGGTACCGCTTTGCAAGGCATATCGTGTTAACGCCGTTTCATTTAGCGACCACTGCTTGGTTAGCTTTGTAGTAGCTAGCACGAAAGAAACGAAAAGAGCCTTCGAGTGGCAAACTATGGAAATTGAATTCGAATCTGCTGAGTGATGAAAAATTTATGGAGGAAGTAATGACGGAAGTTGCAAAAAATGAAAGTTCGCAGTAAAAAGACGTTTAGAGAAAAATGGGAGAACTTCAAGCAGGTCGTTAAATTGAAGGCTTTGGAACGCTCGAGCGCTATAAGCAGAGAAAAAAGAGCAGAAGAAAAGCTCATGCGCATAAACCTGGAAAAATTGCTTCTCCAAGAATGTAGAATGCCCGGCATGTTTCTTGAAGATATTCGCGCGTTGAAATGTAAAATTGAGCGGGTTTGATGTCGAAAGATATCGCAGTGCTATGGTTCGGGCAAGAGCCGAGCGACTGATAACGGCAGAAAGCACCGTCAAAAAAAGGGCGTTGGGCTCGGAAAAGTGGCATGCGCGACGTAATCAGATAACGGAAATTGAACACGAGGGTGAAGTCAGCGATGTCGCAGATGTTATCGAGCGTGTCTTTCTTTGAGCACTTCAATGGTTTATTCGCCGCCAGCTCAGTTGATGTCGATCCCTTTAAAAAGATTTTTTACCGCTGATGCCAAAGCTTGACAATGATACAAAAGAAATATTGGAGAAACCCATTTCGGAAGAGGAAGTTTTTCAGTGCTATTAAAAGTATGCGTCCGGGGAAAACGCCTGGCCCCGATGGTCTGACTTCCGCCTTTTATAAGTGTTTCAAGTTTGAAATACACCAGTCTTTAGCCGACGTTTAATGAGGCATTCGAGCTGAAAATATTGCCCCCGTCATTTTCATCATCTCACACTGTTCTTATACCAAAAATCGGAAGACCCCGTTGCACTGCGCAAAGTACATTCTACCGCCGCAATCTGCCTCACTAATGGAGATTACAAGATATTTATGAAAATCCTAGCTAAAAGGTTGCCAAACAGTCATTACGGAGCTCGTGGGGCCGCATCAGACCGTGTGGCATTAAAGGTCGAACTATCCTCACGAAATATACACGCAGCCCGTAGCATCCTCGAATGTTGCGACAGCTATTGGTGCGCGAGTCGGAATGCTGCAAATCGACCTCGAGAAGGCTTTTTGACAGGGTGCCTGATGAAATGCTGCTGTGCATCCTAGATTATGTGAATTTAGGGAAAATATCAAAGAGGGGGTTGTCATGGCGTATCGAGACTGCTCAACGCGGCTAATCATTAACAGGTGGTGGGGAAGCGCATCCCAGTCAAGCGTTCGGTCCGTCAGGGTTGTCCTCTCTCACCACTATTGTTTTGTTTGTACATAGAGTCTTTTGTTTGAGTGTCATAGAGAATGACTGTGCCCGTGGGTTTAAGCTGCACGAGGTTGAAGTCCGACTGTTGGCTTATGCGGACGATATTGCCATTTTTTGCGCGGACTCTGACAGCATAGCAGATGCTGTCAAATGCGTTACTAACTTCTGTGCTGCAAGTGGCAGCGCTGCAAATTGGGGAAAATGCCTTGGCTTTTGGCACGGTGACTGGGCAGAAACCCCAGACAGTTTTGCCAGCATAAGGTTTTTTACGACACCGGTGAAATACTTGGGTGCCCCCCTCAATGCTACAAAGACAGCGACTCGTACTGGAGGAGCCAAGTGGATAACCTGCGGGAGGAGTGAACAAGTGGAATGCTGGAATTGGTCTATGTTTTCTACAGCCACATTTGCAACATATTCTTAGTGAGTAAAATTTG